>JAOBBB020060039.1:0-14266 GCA_025331005.2 Zoanthus gigantus
TCTCATCTATTAATTATCCATTCTATTCATGTAAATATTTCCTGTTTTTATTCAATTATTTATATTTTATCCTTATGTATATATATTTGTAATAATTATCACTGAAAAGCCCTTTTAGGGAGTGTTAATAAAGTAAAGTAAGTAAGTATTGTAAGCTAAAAGAGATATTATGTAGATATCAGGTAGATTCATTTTTATTGTTTAATTGTTTTATTTAACCTTTTAAAGTTTAAGGAGATAACGTAGGAGATAATATAGATTAATATATTTATTGTCACATAGTTAGCATATTGCAGATGAAGTGCCATGCTACAAGGATATACTGATTATTCTTATTATTGTTATTATTATTATCATTATCATTATCATTATTATTATTATTATTATTATTATTATTATTATCATGGCCCTAAAGAATGTCTGCAGTTATTCAGACAATGCTTTGGACCGCACTTACCCTTAAGCAAAATAGCATGTGACATTCACCCATCATTTTGATGGAGGTACGGAGATGATGTCATCAATATTTGGATTCAAGATCTACATTAAGTCCACAAATTTACCTAATATGTCGATTCTTTATATATCAACATAGAATTCAAGTTGGTAGTTTCTAAACACAAACAAAATGTACTAGACCTAACCTTGCACCTTAAGAATGGGTATCTTGATACTGACATCTAGCTATAGCCATTTCCATTTAGCACCATCTATTGCTCACTCTTCCCGTTACAACAAGGCTTTTCATTATAATTTCGCCCGTAAGTTAATATGCAATTGTTATTTTTACAATATTTCCTTAATTATTTAGAGAATTTGCGGCCATGAACCGAACTACACTTCACTTCGCAAGTAATAAAAAAACGCAAAATTGTTCGCTTATTTATCGATTACAGTCCTAATCTACCCAATATCCAGATATCATTAGAAATAATATATAAAAATTGCACTTAATGAAAATATATTATACGAAAATTTTTGTCTGGCTGATATATTATCCCGCCTATTAAAGGCCTAAAAATCTAAAAGGGTTTATATAGCTCTTCTGGATAAAAACCGCACAGGCCAGCGGTTAAGTAAGAGCGTACACCTTCTGGTTATTTTAAATGCCATAAAAATGTGATTTATGTTCTCTTTAACCACTTGTAAAGTAGTGTAAGTGGTGGAAATAAGCTACAAACCCTAATAACCAAAATCAAATTAAGGGAATATGGAAATCCAGTTAGAAGAAAGTGGAACTCGTTCGGGAAAAAAGACAATAAGATCTATAATTTAAAATTCGATTAAAAGATTTCCTAATACAATGTAGGTAATTTGAAGTCCAGTCATAAGATTACCTAATCCAAACTAGGTAAATTGGAATAACATCAAAGGAACCCTCAATCCAATCTAGGTAAATAGATATCCAATCAAAGGAATTCCCAATTTAATCTGGATAACCTGATATCCAATCATAGGAATCCTTAGTATTGTCTAGAATTTGGAGTTCAGAACAAAATAATCCCTAATCCAATCTAGTTAAACGTAATTTGGAATCCAGTCTTTGGATTACCTAATCCAAATTAGGTAGATTAGAATCAGAACAAAGGAATAATCAATCCAATCTAGTTAAATTTGCATACAGTCAAAGGTATCCTAATCCGATCTTGGTAGCCTGAAATCCATTCAAAAGAATCTCTAATCCTATGTAGGTAATTTGGAACCCAATCAAAAGAATCGTTAATGCTGTGTAGGTAATTTGGAAAATCAAATCGAAGGAATTTCTTATCCGTTATATTACCTAAATTCAAATTAGGTAATTTGAAATCCAGTCAATAATGCACCTTATCTAATCTAGTTAAATTGTATATCATATAAAGAAATCCCTAATCCATTCTGGATATTTTGAATCGAATCAAAGCAAACCTTTATCCGATCTAGAAAATAATGAATCCAATCAAAGGAATATCTAATCCAATCTTAGTTTTTTGAAATCCAATTAAAAAAGTATCTAATTCAATCAAGGCTATTTGGAATCTGATCAAAGGAGTACTTTATCCAGTCTAGATATTTTGGAATCCTATCAAAGGCATTTCTATTAAGGTTTACCTAAATCCAAATTAGGTAACTTCAAATCCAGTCAAAGGAGTACCTTTTACGATGTAGTTAAATTGTACTCCAATCAAAGAAATCACTAAACCACTCTAGACATTTGGAATTGAATGAAGGAATCCCCAATCCCATCTAGATAATTTGGAATACAATCAAAAGTTGTAATCCAATCTAGGTAATTTTAAATCCAACGAAAAAATCTAAAATCCATTGTACGAGTTTAGCGGGTTTTCATAATAGAATATGTACTAATTTTGTTTTTGTTCTTCCAACGAAGACAACTCTGAAAATCATCCCGCCTCCAGTTAGTGAAAAGAAAAATGTTCCAGTGTGGATATTTATTGTGTCTGCTGTGGCGGGAATACTTTTGCTTGGAAGCGCCGCGTTCTTTATGTGGAGGGTAAGAGACGCCTATAGGTCTTTTTATTATTACTCAACTAGTTGAACATAAGGATTATTGGATATTATCGATCATCGCTGGGTGAAACTGAAAACTGGCAGTGTTCTCAGATTCGCTCCCATCAATCAAGCTGATGTGAAGACATGCTAAAGATCACGCCATTTAAAATTTAGTCATGCCTGATCAGGTGCTGTTGTATTCTGCGCGCGGGTAACAACTGCACCATTGTTTCCTGGGCTGGGTTGCTCAAAAGCTGGTTAACTTTAACCCTGGGTTAAGGGAAAATTCAAGCAGCAATTTCTTCTTTAAGAAAGGGTAAACGATTTTCTTAGAATACTGTCTGGAGTCTGTCTTTAAATACCAAATTTACAGCTAAAGTCCATCTCTATAAGATTGGGAACATGACTCTGGGTTAAAAAGTTTGTTCTCGGCTTTTGAACAACTGGGCCCTGGTCCGAAAATATTTGAATTTGATCGGGAAACATGACCAAGAATCAACCAATCACAGCACTCGTTTTGTTAGGTGAAAGTCTTGATAAAAGAGGATGCCTGTTGTGTATGCAGCACTAGCACATAGACAAGAACAATCAACAAGCTAACCGAACCTGAAGATGCTCATGTAGACGTTTGTTTTTATCATTACTGTATGATATAATGCCTCTTTTTCATTGATTATATATCGTGATTGACAACTCAATTTTAAAATTGTAACAGGCCAAACACAATGCAATACAATATATAATATTTAGGAAACACTTGAGTGTCCTGGGCGGGCATGGTTGGCGCAGTTAGTAAGATCTATGACTTCCAACCACAAGATCACCAGTTCGATCACCGACTCTGTCGAGACTTGATTTCAACTTAGAATTGATTTTAAAAAAATGGCGTTTTTCAGAATAGCCTCCGATCCCTAACAGCTTGATAATTTGTGTAACCTCTTCCGCCTAAGCTAAGCTTTCTATCCTTCTGAGGTAGGTAAATGACTACCAGCAACTGCTGAAAACTAACATGCAATGGATTAGTGTTCCCATCCAGTGGGAATCAAAGACTCGCATTCGCTTAGCACTTTAGACACCGGAGATATGCGGTGAGAGACAGCTCCATGGGCCACTTGGCTCTTGAAGGATTTAGCTATACTTAAGTGGCGTACGATGGCAGACGAAAGAAATACAATTGTAATACTTGATAAAATACCACCAGAATGAATTGCATTAACCAATTTATACCATGCAGATATTTTTTCTTATGGCTCATTAACTGTATAATGATTACTTGTTTTGAATATTTAGAAATTATATATTCTACATGGTTGGCTGTATTTTAAGAAGCATAGAGTGTTTAAAATTTAACTAAAACAATTTAAAAAGTTGCTTTTATTTTCACAAACATTACTTTTCAGAGAGGCTGGTTCAAACGCAAGAGGTTAAGGGATATCTCTGGTCCATCTCAAGGAGAAATGCCTGTCGTCTATAAGAATATGTCTGCGGAGTAAAGCGTTGCACACCGTGGTTAAAAGTTTTACTGGTATCAAGGTTTCATCATATTTTGTTTTAAAAACTTTTAAAAAATGATCATTAGCTCATTTTAACAAATTCGAGGAAAAGGAAAAATATTATACAGGTATTATAAACACTAATGATAATTATCAAGACAAACGAGACCACACCAGAGAAAGAATATACTATTGTCTCCAGTGAGAATTTCTCTTTACCTTTTAATCCCCAAATACAATGAACGAGTTATGGGATATTTTCCAACCAAAATTTGCTATTTATCTCCAACAGTAAATTTTGCCGGTTATTACTAAAACTGGGAATGGGAAATGGGAAATTGGTGTGATTGTTGTTAATGCCAAATTATACATAATTTCAGCGGCTATTATCACTTACGACCTTCTTTACCGCCTAAGCGGACTCTGCTTTCCATCCTTTCGGGGTAGCTACATGAAATGAATACCAGCGTCTAATGGGAGCTAATCTGTAAAGGATTAGTGTCCCGTTCAGGAGAACTCAGAATTCAGATTCTCATCTGTTTAACACTACAGAAACCTGAGAAAGGCGTCGGCTCCATGGGCCACTTGGCGCGTAAAGGATTTAGCTGGCAAACCAATAACATTGGTTTTACATGTTTTTTTTTTTTTCTGGAGTAGAAAAACTTTAGTTTTATAAACTATTTTTAACTCAAATTCACTACATGTTATATTACCTCTCATAAAGTGTTTCAGAAACAAGAATTTAATTTGTCTCGGTAATTTAAGAATCAAGAAAATTTACCGGCTTTAATATAACGTAAAAGTCACATAATATTTATTCGACATGCCATCACCATTCTTTATCGTCATGTTATGACCCTATATAACAATTTTATAATGTTTTAGGTCTTTTTGTTTTTGTGCAAAACGTTTCCAAAAAAGAAAAAAGTGATAATAGCCGCTCAAAAAATTTAATTTGGCATAAACAACAATATCAACAATTTCGATTCCCCATTCCCCGTTTTGTAACGTTCTATTTTTGTCGCATCAATTCTTTATTCACCCAGTCTTTTCACACGATATGCTGATAAACTAAATGATCGATTCAGTCTTTCCGATCTTCTCATATTTAATATTGTAAGGAAAAGATGTGAACAGTTTCTCATTTCTAGAAAGCAAATATGTTAAGGGACCGACCATTAGACTTTTGTCGGGGGTGGGTGGGTGATTTTATTTGCAAGAATTATTTTTAGTCCTTGATTTTTTTGTGCCCATGATCTTTTTTTCGGCCCTTCGAGCCGTGCAGGAATTTTCTCCCTAAAACACCACCCCTCCCCCTCATCAAAAGTCAAATGGTTGGCCCTAAATGATTTATTTGTGGGAAGTGAGATGTTTATAAAATGGGCTGATGTGATCCATTTCTTATTTCGCAATCATTTGTGTGTTACTCTAACAAAGACCTCAATAATGCATAAAACGTCAGCTTGTCATCCTTACGGAGATGATTTCAACTTAGAATTGATTTTAAAAAATGGCGTTTTTCAGAATAGCCTTCACAGACGGATATATTAACAGGACCACTTCCTACTGAAGGCACACAAACGTTTACCTAATATATAGATAGTAATACATATAAATATTTTCGTATTTCTTACACATCAGAAACAAATTGTTTAGCAAAAAAGTTGAAGCCTGATTCCAAGTTGTGAATTAAATAAGCACAAGCACAAGCTTAAGAAAAAGAAACATTTTCCTTTCTATTGTGCTTGTGCTTATTTCGTTTGTTTCACCAGTGTGAACATTCGTTAAACAAGCATAAGCAAAGAACACAACACACAGTCCACTTTGCGCATGCGTAGTTTTCATTTTCTTGTGCATACTTCACGTGTGTAAACATAATCCCTTATGCTTACAGTGCTTATGCTGGAGCTTATTTCACAAGTGTGAACCAGGCTTTTTTAAGCATTCTTCACACGTAGAAAAATGTGGCGGGATAGAAATAAATATCCAAATATTTCAGATAATGATTTTGTTGTTGCTGTCACGTTATAGTAATACTGACGATATTTCTTAAAAACCGAACATTTTCTTAGACATTCATTATAATAATCTTATACAAGTATTTAAATCAATCAAAATTTTGTGAATAAAACGAGAAATCGAATGAATTGTATCAGCAAGTATTAGTATCTGCAACCGTTAGCACTCAGAGCTCACCATGTAACGGGTGTGCTGATATGTTAACTAAACTGAGTATTTTTTGTGTGGAATACAACAGTTTTATTAAGACTAGTACGCTGATTCGATGAAAAAAAGGTTGTAATTCTTGAAACCTGTTGTCAACGCAAACATGATTAATAGCATCTTTTGGTCTGAAAGCAATTTTTCGTGAATGGCAAACTTTAAATTCACTAGCTACTAAAGATAGTGAGCGATCAAAAACGACCGCTAACTTTGGCGAGCCTTTTCCGTAGACATCTCGTAGTTCAAGTAAACAAGACGGCTGTTACCAGTACATCAAATCCACTTAATATAAAAGAATTGGACAAAATGTCGGGAGACATGAACGATGGCAATAGTTTTGACAAGCCAACAAACCGCTGGAAAAGTTGTCAGTTGTATGTCGAATATTAAAGATTCCATTTTTAACTGTAGATCTTTTTTTTTTCTTGTGAAAGTAGCCCTGAGTGAATAATAAAATTGATCGCGCCAGATGGCTTGTCATGACTGCGAGGGCTGCTCTATACAGATTGGCTGATGGATTAACAGCTGAGCATTGCAATGACTTCCCTAACGTGCGCCCGGAGCTGACCAAATTATTTGAAGAAATAAACCTCGCCCGGAGCTGACCAAATTATTTGAAGAAATAAACCTCCGCAAATCGAGGAATTGACTCATGAATTCCACGATACATTCACTAGAAGAAC
Source organism: Zoanthus gigantus (assembly GCA_025331005.2). Taxonomy (NCBI): domain Eukaryota; kingdom Metazoa; phylum Cnidaria; class Anthozoa; order Zoantharia; family Zoanthidae; genus Zoanthus; species Zoanthus gigantus. The sequence goes on from JAOBBB020060039.1 coordinate 6,890, forward strand.
CGATATCACACTCGTTACTGCACAACTCGAGTGATATCGGTTCTTCGCGCATGAAATTTAGCTTACAATTCCCTCGTCATGCAGGCAATGGATTTACTTATAGAATTGCATAGCACAGATGGTATGCGCACTCTGAACTGATTGGCTGAAATTCACCCGGACTTGTACAGATTTTTCATAGAGTTGTGCATATCAAGCTAATCCTGCTTTCAATCGCTCCCATCACAGGCCAGAGATTGAGCTGAACTAAAAAATATCGATATTCGTTGTCTAGATCCAGTCAACATAAAATCTGTTTTGGTATGGTTTAGAATTGTTTGTTGGCAATGAGCCTCTCGCTAAAATTTGCAAGATCTAGATTAAGATTCCGCAATGTTGCTTGCCTATATCAGATGAGTGTCATATATACATGGCTTCGAATGTTCGAAATAATTTGGCAAAACGTTTATGTATAACAAAAACAAAAGCGGTCCGAGAATGTTTCCCTTTGGTATACCTAAAAACAAGAAGTTGTCAGAAAGATTACCTTTGACTGCGATTAGTTAGGTATGATTGGAATAGGATTTTTTTGTAGAACTTCAAGAGCCGCATGCGTTTAAGTTTTAGAGCAGCATTATATCAATATTTTAGCTTAGTTAACATTACCAAAAGTTTTATTAACGTCAAGAAAAGCCACTGTAATGACAATGCCGTAGTCATGGGTGGCCTCAAGAAGTGCATAGACAATGGATGGCGATGTTGGAACCCTGATTTCAATCCAATGTGATTCGGGTTTATCCCAAACGGGGGTGGCCGGACTTACCCCACTCTAAAAGCAACCTTTCCAACTCCCATTCTCCATCTCGCTCAATTCTTGGCATCCTCCTTCTCCAAGCCGTCTTCCGCGTCTTCTTTGGTCGTCCCCGCTTCCTCTTGCCCTTCTCTTCAAACTCCAACGCTTTTCTCAAAACATGCCCATCATCCCTCCTCAACACATGCTCGTACCATCTCACTCCATTCGCCTTTGCCATCTGAACCACTGTTTTCTTCAATCCCAACATCTCGATTAGCAAGTGAAATTGGTCAAAATCTATCCGCTCCAAATAGCCAGCAAGGGAAATTAATTTTAACTCCAGCTTGCAAGCCAGGACTTCATCAAAAGCTGGTTTCCCAGCCACCTGGTTTCTGTTGACAACGTAACTTCCAAGCAAGGAGCACAAAAATTCATTGATTCTAGCTAGCAAAATGAAATTAATGTAAGTGCGTGCCAGGAAGAGAAAAACGGGCTGTAAAGCGTTTATCTTGTGGAAAGGTTTGGGTAAAGCTTCCTGTAATTTTGGAGTTCACCAATCTGCGAATTTAGTATAGCCACTGGAGCGGATCGCTTTAGTTTTTTGAAGTAATATTTTGTGTTTGAAGGTGGGGGGAGGGGTGGTTACAAACACCGCGAAGCGGACGAATGTTTCTATTGTTTGGAAACACCTTTCAGACGCAAATAGGAATAGTTGAAATAACTTCTTGATTATATACACAATAGTGTTATATGGCTGTTTTATTTCAACAAATGAATTGCTAATTACACATCCCAACTAATTATTAAAGTCGTTATAGTTTAAACGATAGTGTTTTTCTATACAATGCTTCTTATGTTTTGTCGAGCGTTGAATGCACTCTTGGAAGATGACGAGACGGTCGAGGTTTTAGGCATCGTTGACTGGAAACAAAAAATACGATTAAGTTGACCCTATACAAGGTGTAAAAGTAGATGACGGCATCTATTTTCGCTATGCGACAAAGAGAAATAGTTATAAAGGTGGCGTTCTTGGTCTAAGAGGACTGTTCAAGTCCTACGACATTTGAAAAGTTCACTGTTATCAACACCTCTCGAAACGAATGTCCAGTTTTAATTCAGTTCTGGCTCACAAATTAGGTTAATTGTTCAAGAAAAGTCTAAACCAAACCACCAGCGGTATCCCCCAAAACTATCTACCAAACAGTTTCTGCGCTGAGGAAGTAAATTACACAGAAGACTGAGGTCCGCAAGATAAAACGTAAGTAGTTTCTGCTGTAGTGCAATGTTGTTCGTTTCATAACATACAGAACTATACGTTATATGTTAGAGAAAAATTCAAAAAAACTACACGTTTATCTCTACAAGCCTGTTTCATGGTTGCCCACTCGTCAGGAGATTTAACGAATGATACGTTATATATTCAATTTTTATATATTTTTTTACCCGTACCGGAATGAGGGGCACGAGTATAGGAATGCCCTCTGTTTCTTCGTTTGTGTCACAAATTTCCAATACATGCGCAGATTTGTCTCTCACTCCCACGTGACTAGTGGTTTGCTTGCACCACTCTCCGAGGATCTTGTTGTTTTTAGTTTTCGGTTACGCATGTGGGATTTGATTTTTCTCTTCGTAATTAATTATAAATTTGTATTTTTTGCTCTACTTGTTTATTTGAGGATGAATAGGTACTTCTAGAAAAGCTTTACGATCAAAGAAGTTATTTCTATTATTATTATTATTATTATTATTATCATCATCATCACCATTTATCACTAAACGAAAAAGCACAAAAAATTGAATGCACATGCGCAGTAAACTCTTATGCCGCCAAAATCAAAATTACCAATAGTACCACATTCAAACTCCCTTCAGTAGGTGGTGTCCAAGTACTTTTATTACGAAACCTGTGTCGGTCGGCTGAAGGGTTATTTATGTTAGTATCGTAAAAGAATTCAGTAAGTCGCATTCGTTGTGAAAATTCCAGCACATCAGCTGAAATTTCAGTCCAATTAATGTGTTTGGGTGTAGGACAAAAAGTGAAACCGCGGGAGAGTATAGAAATTTCGTCAATAGATAAAGATGTTTTAGACAGAGTTATAACAGCATTAGCATCAGAAACAAAAGCAAAAGTTTGTTTTTTCGTCGAGTGCGTTGTTTTTTATTAGTTATTGATAACACTATTGTCAGTAAAAATGTGATTAGTGTTATCGTTGGTGTTGACATTATTGATATGATAAGAAGCGTTATTATATTTGTTGAGTGAAAAAGCAATAAAGCCCGTTAATAAAGCACGAGGCAAAGCTGATACACGACTTTACGAGCTTGAAGCAAGAGTTTGAACAAACAAAAATCTTTAAAATAAATAATTACACAATTAAAAGGGCGTAGTTCAAATCACAATACATGACTTCACGAGCTTGAAGCAAGAATTTGAACAAACAAGAATCCTAAAAATGAATAAGTACATAATTGAAATGGCGTAGTTCAAATAAAATAAAATATAAAAATGTTCACAAAGAAAGATTGAAAAGAGATTTTTTAAAAAATAACGGGCAAAGGATAATTTTCAGAGGCAAATAGCGAAGTTTGTCGAAAGCTGAAACTCGAAAAGTAAAAGAAAATTTAACAATTTACCTTGTTTTAGCATTCATCAGCAATCCTTCGAGGGGTAAGTTCAGTAATTTAATGAACGATTAGAGGAACTAAACCAGTAATTGAAGAGTTTTAACACGTCGACGACACAGGAATAATCCTCGATTAAGTAACCATCGTCATCTTCTTGTCAATAAAAGTCAGGAATCTGCATAATTTTGCTTCCTGTGATGACCACCAAAAACACAAACCAGTTTCAATGATTTGTAAATCCGGTATCAAACAGAAAATACGAACTCAAATGTCTTGTACACAAAAACGCCCGCCAAATGACAACTTTTGCTGGAGCGAAAACTTTTTAAAATCATTTTGAGTACTCATACATGCTGTGTTTTGAATGTATTGAAGACTCGGCCATTTTCAAGCCATTTGCTTAAACCACGGTCGTGCGGTTATTGACAGATGAATCAAAATCAAGTGATCTATTTTGACGAATCGTGCGCGCGGACTTTGTACAGTGAGCAAAAGTTCTATATTAACTAGGAGTTAAACGAGATTCCTTATTCAAATTTTGTTTCTTTGTTTTTTATTTTCAACAATTCTGGAACAGCGTACTAGATACAAACTTAGTAGACTAAGAAATATTTTATGTAGGTGAATATTTGTATTTTATGTAGGTGAATATTTATATTATATTATTTAAATTGTTGCAAGTAACAACAAGTCCCACTTGGTAAGTGAAATAACCAATGCAAGATAGATAAGTTATGAGTTGAAAGCAAATTTCGATGCAAAAAATGCAGTTTTAAATGAGTTTTTTTATTTAAAAAAAAAACACAAAAAAAAATATACATAAATCAGCATAGTATTTAGCTAAGAGTCTTCATATTTTTAAACAATAATATTAAAACATTCAGGACTTCTGTTTTGCAATTCGCACACTTATTAGTTAAAAATTAATGTAACCCAAGATTTTTCATATATTAGTGGTTCCTTAGTTTTGTTTTTAAAACACTTGATTCCTCATTCTCCGGTCTCGTTTTGTTCATTTTCTTTTCTTTTGTAACAAGTATACAGTCAACCACTGACCATAAATAGAGAACGAGAGAATAATTTAGCTAATACCTAGGGCTTAAAAACACTCCTAAACAGTTGGTTGTAACAATGTTGATGAACGCAGTTATACTGGATTTCAATCTGTTGTTAAATAATTTTAAGGTTCTGTCACTGTCAATGTAAAAATACAAACGCCGAAAATTTGCAACGTTTTGACATCATCTGATGCCATTATCAAGCACGATTGAGTAATGAAAAACAATTTTAAATAACTAGGAAAGATCTGTTATGAGTAATGAATATGTGTAGGAGTCGGAATTGGAGTCATAAGCAGTCTGCAATTAAATGAAAACCGCTTGTCGTAAGTGGAATAAGAAGCCTAGGGTGGCGGACAAAGAGAGGATAATGTAGTCACTAATGCTCATGGTAATTTAAAAAAAATTACGTAAACTAAATTTTTTCTGGAAGCTTCGACTTCGTGATGAGAGTACTAATTTTGGTATATTCTTTGGTCATTCATTTTCTTGGAAATTCTTTGCATTCTCAAGTCACTGGTACAAACGCCGAACCCTAGAATCCATTTACATTGACCTTATGAAGCCCTCGTTGAATAAACAAATTTTATCATTTCATCTTTTTCGTTTTCCGAAAGGCATCACGTAACAATGAACTTTGTTTTAACTCCAATATATTACATCCCAAAATGACAAGCTTCTTGATACTGAAGATGGTCAAGAAGATCGAAGACGTTCTGTTTTTTCTTTGAAATTCAAAACCAACAATATCTCTTTTGCCAAGATGCTTGCTTGAAATTACATTAACACTATATTTAGTAGAAATCTATTCACTATCTATCGCAAATACTGCAATGTGATTGGTTATCCTACACACTAACTATCAGGTGATAGCATCTGCGGGATGAAAACAATTAAGTAATTCAATATGGTGGCCCCTTCCCGCTTTTCAGAAGACGTTTCCGAAGAGGAATTAAACGCTCTTATTCAATCAAAGGTGGCTTTTAGCCAAGGCATGAAATGCGACGTGAGATTACCGTTTAAGTATAGTAGAGCCTAGGTTTCTCTCGGCCAAGCCAAAATGAGAAGGACCCTGGCCATGAAAGTTTAATGATCGATCGGTCGGTCGGTCGATCGGTCGACTGACAGACCCCTTTTGATTACATTAAGGCATTCATGCCTTTGGCATTTCATGCCTTTGGCATTTCATGCTTTAAAAAGCAGTTCCAGAGAAAACTAAAATAGCAAGAAACTATTGTCTAAAAAATCTTAGGTGAGGAAAAAACAGAATTTGAAGTATCAATTTGACAGTTTCACTCGACGAATAATCACTGGTGTATCATCAGCATTGGTTGTTTGAATAAATTCTATAATTGTTTATCAAAAAAAGTATTGCTGTTCTTTTGTCTCTTCTTTAGAGATTTCTACTAAAACAATTAGAATACTTGTTCTCAATTTCTATTGCAAATCGATAGAATGACGACGGCGATAAAAAATTCGAGCTCGCATTCATGATTTTGTATATAGAGTAATTCCTGTTCGCTTCCGTCTCCGATTCCGCTCTGATTGTTGGTTTTCATCACTTTATGTTAGGCTCGGAATAGGAATCGGAGACGGAAGAAAATAGAACCTTCCGATTTTTCCGACTCCAATTCCCACGTGCTTATGACTCCGATCCTGATTCCAACGTGCTTAAGACTTCGATTCTAATTTCGATTTCGATTTCTAGTTTTCAGTTCGTCTGATGGTAACTATGACTTACATTCCGACGCCGACGAAAATGAAAACCCGCCTTTCAATGGTTTATCTTTTTTAGTCAGCTTATAAGTTCACATTTTTATTTTTAAACATCGTCTCGCATATTAACAGATTTTCATGTCCTGTACTTCACGAGATAATGATATCGTGTTATTTCGCAGAAACGTCCCAATTTCTCGGCGTTTGTATATTTACCCAAAGTCAAAACTTAACATCGCCAGTGTAACGACTTAAAATTAGCACGGAGGCGGAGGTCTTTCCAAACTCAGTTTGGTTTAAATTAGACGTTTTGTTGTGTCTCGCGCTTCCAATACTACTTCTTTTTTACATTCTTATGGTGCAACGTTCCCAATTTTTTTTTTTAATACTTTACTAAATTTCTTCCTCAAAATCTCCGTTGATTGGGGTTCTGTTACTTTTCACACTAAATAAGATTTATTTCTCAGCTGCAGGACCCTGAGTTTCCTCTGGATCAGAGATGTTCATTATCTTCTTTCGCTTGAAAAAGCCAACCTTAAAAAACAAAAGCGTAAAACAAATTTAGAATTTCCATTAGATGTTTCTCTTTCCTTTCAAAACATCAAGGTACCTTTCTGCATAAACTGAGACAAATGTTTTTAAAATAACGGTGTTCCGATAAACCAATTTATGATAATGATTTCGGTTCTAGATTTATTATGAAGCTGCTTAAAGCTTTAAAATATTGAAACTTGTTGAATTTTTTTTAGCCAATGTTTGACAAATAAGCTCATGTTATATTAAACTGGTTTGAAAGTTCCTGTTACCCTTTTAATATTATGCATAGACAAATTGCAGCTATCTGAACCCCAAACAGTGCAATTATAAATTATAAACAAACAAAGTGGCGGCCAGGTCATGATGTGCAAAGCGCTTCTTTACTGTCTTCAGGCAAAACTGATTCATTGAGATTTACCTTCGATTTCTCGCAGGAATAGTATATCATTTTTTATTACATAGACATGAGTGTTTTACTGTAAAATACGCCACTCGTAGATTTCATATGAAACTACATCCGGATATATTTTTCCATATCCTCACAAGTGAAGATATCGCTTTGTTTTTCCTTTGTTTTTCATCTAGTTTTTTTTTTTTTTTTTTTTTTTTTTTTTTTTGGTAACAATAAAATCGTTGGAATACAAGAAAAATTAAAAAATTGCTTATCAA
>JAOBBB020060109.1:0-14265 GCA_025331005.2 Zoanthus gigantus
GCTCAAACTGTAATCAACTATTTCAGTAAGTTTTAAAAATACTCGGTAATCTGACTTTCCAGATCGCGCAGCCAAAGGCCACGGCGCCATAAATATCACCGTAACAAACACGAGAAACACAGGTTAGTAAAGCACAATCTTTAATCTTTAATCAGGTACTCCTAAATCAGTATAAAACTATACTAGGAGGGCTAAAATTATTTATAAAATGATACCCTATAAATACTATTTACATTATACTAATAAAAGAATTAATATAAGATATTAAATAAACCAGAATATTAATATGAAAATTACATAAAATAGCTATATAAAATATAACATCGGTGGAATTTTTACTAATCAGATCTTATAGTTAGAAATGCATTAGATTTAAATGAGTCTATGTTGATAATGTTAGAGTTATAAAATGGAATATTATTCCATAATGGGATTGTTCTTGGGAAGAACGAAAATTTATATGTGTCATTATTTACTTTCACTTGTTTATAAGGGCAGTAGTTCGGAGTTCTTAATGGTCTATGATTTGGTTGAACGTCTGATGGAAATGAGATACCAACATGGCCTACATGAATTTTATAAAACATTGTGGCCTGGGACAGGAGTCTGCGGTCGTGGAGTGATTCCCAGCCCAGACTTTGTATCATCGGAGTGACATGACTGTAACGTGAGTAGTCGTTTAAGACATAGCGAGCTGCTCTTCGTTGAATGGATTCGATTTTGTTAATGTTCTGCTGCCTGTATGGGTTCCATGCGCAAGACGCATGCTCAAGTTTAGGTCTTACGAGAGTACGATAGGCAGTGTCTTTAACTTTGTGGCTGCATTCAGACAGGACTCGACGTAAAAGACCCAGAGTGGAGTTGGCACTGTTGCAGATGTTGTCCACAAGCTTATTCCAACTTAATGTGTTAGATATGGTAATTCCTAGGTATTTAGTGGAAGTTACTGTGGCGATAGGGGAGCCGTTTAAAGTATAACTGTACGGTGTTGGTATCTTTTTACATGTAATTCCCAGGTGGTAACATTTTTTAACATTAAAGTTGAGTTGCCACGTGTTGGCCCATAGTGCCAATTTGTCAAGGTCGTCCTGTAAAAATGTGCAGTCACTAACACTATAAATTTCTCTATAAAGTATGCAGTCATCAGCAAAAAGGCGTAGTTTGGCATTAATTGAGTTGGATATATCATTAATATAGAGTAGAAATAGGACTGGTCCCAAGATGGAGCCTTGTGGTACACCAGATAGAACAGGCTTGGGAGAAGATTTTTTACCATTCATTGAAACTGACTGGAAGCGGTTTCATAAGAAGGCCTTGATCCACAGTAATAGATTTCCTCTGATGCCATAATACGACAGCTTCAATAATAGACGTTGGTGAGGAACGGAGTCAAAAGCTTTTGAGAAATCTAACAATATAGCATCAGTCTGGCTGCGTATATTAATGGTTTTAGCCCAGTCGTGTATAGTTGATATAAGTTGGGTTTCGCAGGAAAAACGCTGTCTGAAGCCATGTTGTTCGTCAATTAGAATGCTGTTTTTAGACAGATGTTTAGCCATATGACTGAGCACAACATGTTCCATTATTTTACAGCATATAGAGGTTAAGGAAATTGGTCTGTAATTTGATGGTAATGATTTGTTATCTTTCTTGTGGACAGCAGTAACAAGGGCCTTGGTCCAATCTGAAGGGACTGTATTAAGATTGAGGGATTGCTGGAAGATAAAAGCTAGCCATTCTGAAGCTGATTGTGATATCTCTTTCAAAACACGTGCTGGTAGTTCATCAGGGCCACATGCTTTCCTAGGATTAAGCTGAGATAACTGTTTCGCTACTCCCTCAGTTGATATTTGTAGATCATCAATCGATAAGTATGGAGATGCAGACATACTGGGTAGAGGTAGTTGTTCCTTCGTAAAGACAGAGAAGAAGTAGGAGTTTAGAGTTTCAGCTTTATCTTTATCAGTAACGCTCACGCCCTGCTCAGTCTTTAGAGGTGGGATACCAATGTTCTCAGATTTGTTTTGTTTGACGTAAGACCAAAACTTTTTTGGATTTTCCGTAAGGCTTTCACCGATGACATCATTTAAGTATCGACTATGAGATTCTTTGATCAGATAAGACACAGAGTTTCGTTGATGTTTGAAGGCTTTCCAGTGTTGTTTATCTTTTGTTCGAATAGCTTTTTTATGGAGGCAATCCTTTTTGTAGTATTAAACAAGCTGTTCAAGGATCGAGTAAAAAGTTTCTGATGCCAGAGGAAATTCACGAATTTTTCAGCTGGCGGACTCCGAAGAGTTAATTTATTCTTGGATCACCGAAGCGCGGCAAAACATTCCACAAGACATGATCCTAAGATCGATCCAAACAGCCTGGATGGAACCGAAAATGACTTGGTACAGTGTATATGAGAGTCTAGCTGAGAGTTCTGCTGATGAACTTGATTATTGGTTTATTCGAGAACTGTTTATGACTGATAATGAGAAGTCAGATTACGAAGGTGACACTTGATGAGAAAATGAACTTCCTGTAAAAATGATTGAACGGGTGACCAAGTTGTTCGAACGAGTTGGTGTTTCCGGCGAACGGCTGGCCAAGTCGTTCGAAGGAGTTGGTGTTTCCAGTGAACGGGTGATCAAGTCGTTCGAAGGAGTTGGTATTTCCAGCAAACGGGTGACCAAGTCGTTCGAACGAGTTGGTATTTCCAGCAAAAGGGTGACAAAGTCGTTCGAATGAGTTGTTGGTTCCAGCGAACGGGTGACAAAGTCGTTCGGACGAGTTGTTGTTTCCAGCGAACGGGTGACCAAGTCGTTCAAACGAGTGGATCTTTTTACCGAACGGATGACGATTCCGTTCGAACGAGTGCAAATTTTTTCGAACGGCTTACAAATGGAAGTAAACGGAATTCCGTTTACGAACGGAAAGTCGTTAAAGTACGTTTTCCCGTGTAGGGTCACATATTGTGATTCCCACCAAACAATGTAATCCTATATTTATTTTATACACACATTCCATTGTGGAATGGTATATCAATCTGCAACATTGATGTAAGAATTCTGATTGTTTTAAGTTGTGTGACTGAACAGTGTTGTGGAAAACAAAATACATGTAGACATGAAAATATGGAAACAGTAATTATAAAATTGCTAGCTTAATTGTAAGCTGACAGTTTGTTAATATCACATGCAAGGAAGAACTGATTAACTCTTTCACACAAGCCAATGACCTATTGTCTGTATTAATCAATCAGATTATTTATTATGGAATTATATATACATAAGTTCAATATATCCGCAATACTAGAGAGTCCTTAAAATATTCCTGGATCCAGACAGCTATCCGGATCACACTTAAAATTTAATCAGTCCTTCTTTGTACCATTTCCGACATTTTATGAAAATTTCATCAAAACCTGTCCATAAGTTTTTGAGTAATGTTGTTAACAAACAAACCCACAAACAAATAAACAAACAAACAAACAAACAAACCCTGCCAAAAACATAACTTCCTTGGAGGGGGTAATAACTTCTGCCTACGAACTTCATAAACCATCACTAACCATACTAAATGCCACCAACAGATTATTCCAATCTTGTGAACTGATAACAGTTAATATGACTAATAATTGAAGTAATTTACACTACTTTATGTACAATAAAGAAGAATAACATCACACTTTTGCAGTCACTTGTGCCATCAGTACCAAGCACATGCGTTATTAGCATATACATTGAGCTCAATGGAAAAAGATTGCTTTAGGAAAATCTTTTAACATTCTGGTAATTACCATTGGGCATTCACCAAATTTACGTATATACATAGGGCAACATGAGAGCGTACAGATATCAGAGCCAGGCTCACCAACTCCTGGCGTTATTTCTGATAGAACTGAATCTGCCATTGGACCTAAACAAGTTTACATGATGAAGTAAACATCTAGGGAAAGCAGTATAACCTAAATTAGTTTAAAAAAAGCTTTGTAAAATGAACACCATCCAAAACGCATATTGCTAATAACTACAAACCTCTGTTCTGTAAGTCTCTTCTGCAAAAATTAAAAAAAAATCATCTCAGTTAGATAAAGCAGTATGACACAAGACCTTACAAGAGCTGTGACAGGTACAAGCGTCAATTTTTATTGTAGAATTCCCAAAGAAAAGCGAACTTTTATTTCATTCATACACTGAAAAAGTACATAGTAACCTCTATAAAAATAGGCTCAGAAAATTCTCATGTGGCTACAGCCTTGATAATCTTATAGTGCAATATCAATTTTCTTGTGAAGTTTAACAGTAGCTGTTTTGATATTTTTAAGCAGAATTCTGTTCAGATATCTATTAACGTGGAATAACCTCGTCACGGAATGAACTTTATTTGAATATTGCATTTCAGTAGTGGAAACAATCAGTCATTGATCGAATTCTTATTCAATATGGAGACAGCATGTATACACATGCTCTTTTAAACAATTTAGTAAATATTCATTACGTCAAACGCATAGTTAAATGTTAGTGGAAGTATTCATCAACCTGATTATTGTTTTAGCAACCTGTCTAAAGGAGGACAATGTGCTCTGTTATGTGCAAACTCAAGTCATGTTTCACATCACTAATGGAAGGTCCAACCCCTTTTGAAAATTCATTACATTACAGAGAAAAGACCACCAGACTATGCCACCACTGAAAACTTCAATTGGTGACCTTGCTAAATGTACTTTCCCACGCGTGCCAAACATTGCGATCACTGAAGAGGGAGTACTCAAGCTCCTAACTTGGCTCAAAACCAGCAAAGCAGCTGGACCTGATGGCCTCCACCCAAAGGTCCTAAAATAAGTGGCACCTGAGATAACACCTATACTCAGGAATTTGTATCAGAAATCACTTGACACTGGCAAACTACTACCAGCGGACTGGCACAGAGCTGATATTTTGCGCATTATACAAGAAAGGCAACAGATCTCTCACGATCAACTACAGACCGCGATATTGTGTGAAAGATACTGGAACATAATGTTTGCTCAAATCTCATGTCCCACCTAGATAGGTCATTGATGACTGAGCCTCAGCTCTCTTCTTAGGCCTGCAAACTTATGATTTGGTTCTCAACTTCACAAAAACATTCAACACTGCACCCCATGAAAGACTCAAGATGAAACTATTTCGTGATGGAATAACTGATGAACGGTACTGTGGATTAATACATTCTTGTGCCAGTATAAACAAAGCGAAGTCTGAATGGGCGCATGTAGCATCAGATGTTCCCCAGAGCACTGTCTTGGGACCAATCTTATTTAATTACGATCATCAATGACATCAACAAAGTTATGAGATCAGAAATCCGCTTCTTCGCTGATGACTGTTAATGATATTAAACAATTCTTTCACAGGAAGACTGTCAGATCCTACAGAGTGACACTTCAAACCTCGATTCCTTGGCATACAAAGAGTGCCTGAAATTCAAACTAGACACAACTATGTGAACTAGCATTTTTGATAAAAATACAATAGATTGTAGAAGAGTATCATTAAAAATTTATAGGTTCAGTAGAGATATAAAAAATGAATCGATCCTTTACTTGTGAGTCTGATGATGTTAATTTTCGAATAAAATCAGTATTTCAAAATATTTCGTCTTCAAATAAATTCAAGGTTTAGAATAGCACCACGGTTCACGCTTCTGTTCTGCTCAAGACGTATCGACTATCAAAAGATTGTTGCATCAGTGTCCTTTATTTATCATTTTGTTATAATTGTTATTTTAAAAGAAATCATTAACAAAGCGAGGAACAAACAAGCATTCTGTTGATTTTGTTTTTGAACACGTGAAAGCTATCGATAACGTGACAGCTACTGACCACGTTACTGCTTTTTGTGGACAAAGAGAAATAACAGCAATGCCCTTTTTATGACTCGCACTTTTTCTATGAAAGGTGCGAGTAATTAAGTAAGAGCAAAACAATTCGCATCCCCAGGAAGATCCCCAAAAATATACCCTAACTTTACCGTCTCCAGGGCACTGCGTTTAACTATGTTAAGGAAATAAAGTATCTAGGGGTCACAATCACTCATGACGTAAGATGGAACAAACACATTGCTGATGTGGTGAGCCGATCAAACAAAGTTCTTTGGTTTGGTCTATCCTTCTGTTACCAACAAAGCAAGGAAGCATCATATACTGGGCTTGTGAAACCAATGCTACAATACACCAACATCATATGGGATCCGCTTACAGCAAACCTAAGTAACAATACTGAGAATAGCAGAGGACGGCTGTTCGTTTTGTGACTTCAGACTACTATAACTTTGAACCTGGATAAATAACACAACACCTATCAGACCTGGGCACGCAAAACTTGACACATGCACTCCAGGTACTTTATTCTACCATTTTCTCCTACAAATGAACTTAAAGATAGCTTCATTCCGCATGCCATAACTACCTGGCATGGATTGTCGCAATCAATCGTACACCTCAGTGACAATGTAACACATTTGAGGCTGAGATTGTGAAAGTCAAATTTTGAATTTCTTGCAAAACATCTAAATGCGCTGTGTAATGTATATCGGCTTTACAAAGGTTGCACAATTAAATAAATATAAATGAAGTAAAGTGGCAAGTTTAAAATTGCATTTGCAAATTTCGAATATTAAAGCATTATTAGTCTAAAGAAGTACAATGGTCAATGCCCTATTTCAGATGCCTTTTTCTCACTGTCTCATATTATGTGTAACACATTTGCATTCTTCAAATATGCTCTTTTATTTGATTGTTAAATATTTCTACAAGAATATTGTCCTTACCTTATTAAAACAAAACAAAATTATGAAAGCAAATTCCAATAAAACTAAAAATCCTTGCATTATGCGTCTGCACTTCATTCCATATACGAACTCACAGTACAAAAATATGCTTCACATGAATTCAAACTTGAATTCAAACTTACAACTGCTAAACAAACAAACTCTTTATTGGTACAAATATTTCAACAATCCGATGCCCTAAAAAATTGGCTAATGGTAAAAAAAATATAAAATTTGGCCCTGCACTGCAATGTCTGTTGAAAACTGTCTTACCCCAAATTCACAACTTACTGATTTATGCTTATATTCAGTGGCCTCTGATAAAAATCCTGAAAATTTACTGTTAAAAACATATTGCTTGTTGTATTCACTTCTCTGCCAACTTTGTAAATGAAAGGTTTGGATTGACGCTGTTGTTGTTGTATCACTGCTCAGCGAAAACCAGCCACAGTATTTGGCATACATCACGGTTATTGAAATTTTGAATTGTTGCTGTAACTTGCAATTGAATCAATTCTAAAACTTCTAGTGGGTCAAATTTCCCACCAAGTGTGTGAATGGCGGTTTTTCTTGCACATGTAGTGTCGGTAATTGTTGCCGTAAAAAAGGTCGAGGAAATATTTTCTAAACACAAAACTTTTCCAGTATTTATTAAAGCAATCGGTTAGCATTCATAAGTTTCGTTATTATACCTAACTGGTCCCCAATGATCACGAATACAATACACTTGATGTCCAAAATTGACCCTGAATTTCAATAATTTTCAAAGTGGTGTCACTAATACTCGAACAATTTAATTGATAACAAAGTGGGTATTCCTTTTCGAGGCAGTATCTACAAAAAACCTAGTTATTACTATCGATTTTTAAAAAGAAGCTGCAAAAATTTGGCTTGGGTAGTGCTTAACTACAGAACCTTGCAAATGTAAGCAATTTATTTCTCCCTATTAATCGTTCTCTAAAATATATGCACAGTTAAATCAAGTAATTACAATACGGGAATGATACCTATTCTGTAGTGGCAAATTGCATAGTGTTGTTCAAAAAGAATACAGATAGATGGCTGGAAAGTCATAGCTGGAACAAAGGATTTAAAATTCAGTACTGAGTTTGAGGGATTACTTAGATATCGCATGGTATGGAGACAGTTGAAGGTAGTAAAGCAAAGTTTACAAGTGGTAATGGTCAGTTAGCTGTTCGATCTTGACCAACTTGTGAATATGATGATGGGAACAAAAGAAGTTTCAGGTTACTGGAGTAAAGGGTAGCTGGAAGGTGACAAAAACACATTTTTGTTTGAGAAGTTTGGGTGGTAGCCATCAGGGGAATTCATGCTCACATTCCAAAGTTTATGATGTGGTTGGGTGCAAAAAGAACGATTATCGAGCTTTGCATGACCTTACACAACTGAAAGACGCAGGTGGTTAGTGGCTTACTGTAAATGTTACCAGCAGTATTATCTCCATGTAGTATATTAATTCTTTAAACTGTATAGTCCCTATAAATTATATTACTTCTATTACATAGATTACTATATGATCTCTCTCTCTCTAAAATATCTATAGAACATTATTTCTTTTAACTGTATAATCTCTATACATTGTTTATGTAGTGCAATAGTTATATTTTATACCAATGACATAAAGACATGGCCTGGCAAAACAAATATGTTCTATATGTACATACTATACTACATACTAGGAATCATCCCTGGCTAACATTATTTTTTATGTGCAGTTAATAACGAAAATTCTTTTAGTTTCGCTCTCGTAGCATTGTAATAAACACAAATATCTCAAGAACACTAAGTTCATCCTATGCACCAAGTGTGTCCTACACTACAGTATGTATAGTTACAAAAGTGTCCTATGGTTACAAAAGTGCTCTATGTAGTTACGAAAGTGCCCTACGTAGTTACGAAAGTGCCCTATGTAGTTACGAAAGTGCCCTATGTAGTTACAAAAGTGCCCTATAGTTACAAAAGTGCCCTATGTAGTTACAAAAGTGCCCTGTGTAGTTACAAAAGTGCCCTGTGTAGTTACAAAAGTGCCCTGTGTAGTTACAAAAGTGCTCTGTGTAGTTACAAAAGTGCCCTGTGTAGTTACAAAAGTGCCCTATGAAAGTTACGAAAGTACTCTATGTAGTTACAAAAGTGCCCTAAATAAGTGAATATTCAAACTTAAAACAAAATGTTCAAAACCTAACAATAGAGTACTTACCTAGCGTTGGATCATAATACTGTTGAAAAAAGAATGACCTACAGTAAATATCTTTTTCTGCTGTTAGGCCCTAAATAATATATTTTGACATAAAAAAAAACCTCCTTGGTTTTAAAACATATAAAATTATAGGAGGCAGCATGGCTCACTGATTAGACTTAGGGATATATGAATCAGGCGCCAGAGGAACTTTTTCTTGCGATGCTTCAAAACCGACAAGCACAGGAACTCTTTTATTCCCACAATGTGTGCAATGTATTCTTTTAATAGAGACACACCTGATGAACTTTAGTTAGAATTTATATTCCAATTTTATATATTTTTTACTTTTTTAAGAAGTATTTACAAATCTAATACACAGTGTAAATCCAATAGTGTGCAGATAAAAAAAAATTATGTTTATTGTTCAAAATTTTCAGTCCTGTAATTCAACCTTGATAGATTTAAATAAAGTTAGACAATTATTGTCTACCCTTATATATTTTATTCTTAATTGTCACAATTTGCCAAGCCATACATAGAACATGTCCAACATATAAATACTGTATATAATGTTTAGAACACTGTAAACCAGAAGGACATGGAAAGTATGAAGCACTCTATGGAACATTTGTAATAATTCATTTAATGTATGGAGTACTGTTAAACAGACAAAATGGAAAGTATTGATTCTACACTACATATGGATACATATATGCAAAGAAAACTGTGTGATGGACCATGAGCACTCACAGGCCAGTTCACCCATGCCAACTCTCCCATGGGCCAGTTTACCCATGCCAACTCTCCCATGGGCCAGTTTACCCATGCCAACTCTCCCATGGGCTAGTTTAACCATGCCAACTCTCCCATGGGCCAGTTTACCCATGCCAACTCTCCCATGGGCCAGTTTACCAAAATGCACATAAATAAAATATGTCAATACAAAATAAAAGTTTACCTCAGTAAATTCATTTTTTAGAAATCTTATAGTCACCGAGCTTTTTCCAACTCCGCCACTTCCCACCACACAAATTCGTAACATACTTCCTTCCAACACAGCAAGGCCTGCAATAGAGTAGGTCAGAAAACAGCTTAGTGTTATTCCCATGTTAGCACTGTACAACAGGGCCCAGTTGTTCAAAAGCAGATTAGCACTATTCCAAGGTTAAATTTTAACCCCTGTTCCTACCTTACAGGGAGAACAACCCAGCCCAGAGCAATAAATGACTGACAGAACTTGAGTATACATTAAAAACTATATTTTAACACCCTCAAGAGCACTAAATGTACATGTGATTTAAGCAGTGTCTAAAAAAGTTGTTTTTAATTACAAATAAAGTTAAGCTGGCATTTAAAATTTTTGATCCCAAGGCATTACTGGTCAGCACTCTTAGCAAATGAACTTTGAAGATGCAGATCTATAATGCATTTTTGAATGCTAAAACTAACCTATTTTTGTTTGAATCTATTGGTACAGAAGGTTTGATACCGTAGTCTCAAATGAGATTGTCAGCGGTATGGTATGGTAGGTTACGATGCACGTACAAGTTTCTGCAAGGTGGATGGTTGAAATGAGTGAGACTCTGTTCACATTCACTAGAAAAAATTTCGATTTTCTTCCTCTGAAAATATAGAGTATGCTGCCACTGAAGAACTTACTATTTTCATCTTCAGAATTTCAACTGTCAAAATTTTTAAATTAAAGGAGGCCTAATAAATGAAACTTTCATTCTTCGTATGTGTAATGGGGGTATACAAATTTATTTGGATGGACGGATGGACGGACGGACGGACGGATGGATGGTTAGATTCATTTGCTTTTTTGTAACTAGATTTGTGCCTTTTTGTAACATTTGTTCTTTTTTGTAACCTATAGTTAAGGCAACAAAATTGAACCATGTTCCTTTTTGTAACTCTTGTGTTCCTTTTTGTAACTACCAAGTTCTTTTTTGTAACTCCAGAAAGTTACCAAAAGGAACAATTTTTTTAACATGTTTATTAAAGCTTAAATACTTTCCCTACCTCAGTTTTCATGGTTTCTCTCTTCGTTACATGAATTAAGAACAAAAAAATGACTATTCTGATGCTGATACACCATTTGGTGCATGTGGCTACTGGCTATTTTTTTATTTTAAATTTTCTTCATAATATATCTTCATAATATATCATGTAGGAATATAACTAGTTTCTATGTACTTACAGTAGCTAAAAAGGGCAATATTTTTGCCAAGATGTAAACCTATAATAAAAATAGATTTTGATAACAAAAGAGATGCATCCCACATCCATAATATCAACTACGTAACTTATAAACACCCAAAAACTGTAGTTTTCAGCTCCCTACTATGTGGTGATGAAGCCACAGGTACGTACTGCAGGTGTGTCATTTTTGTGGATTTTTTTACCTCAACACCGTGTGGATGAAATGCTAAAGATATTTGCATGGAAGCCACCCATAGCTCCCTAGAATATCTAGTAACACATGTGAGAAGTACTCAAATTTGCACTTTGTGTGTATTAACTATTGGAATCAAAAGTGTCAACTTTCTAAGTGAAATTGTGTTTTTCATGGAACACCAATGGCAGAAAATTGCAATTACAAAAATAAGTTTGACTGTTGAGAAAATTCTTAAGGCCAAGCACAAATACAAATGTAAAAAACATATCTGTCCAGCATTTAATAAGTTAACTATGCATCTTCCAAGACACCTAAAAGCATCATTGGAGCAATAAAAAGGCACTAAATACAATGTCTGTTTTTGATTTATGAGCTAGAGCATGTTCAATGAAAGATTGCAAAAAGTCTGCAACTGCTTTAAAATACCACCTTGATATAGCACACAACATTAGCTCTGAACAAATTGACAGTATCACAGCTAGCCAAAACAAAACCTGTTCAAAGAGGAAAAGAGAATACAAATGTGTTGTGTGTCCCTACCCCATGGATGCAACAAAGTTGTTAGACAAATACATCACCATCTCACTGCTGGCAAGCACAAATTGTCTAGGAAAGATCCTCGTTACAGACATTATTTATAAAGTGCTACAAGTTTTGTAGAACTCAAAGACACTGCAGATGAGCCAATAAAACAAGTAATTTAGAGACTAGTGAAGACAATACTGACAAACATGCCAGAATTAAAATGGAAGGTCACAAAAAGAAAACTGAAGACTGGTTTGACTTTGCTGTCATCTGAGGAAGAAGAACAAATGCTTAAAAAGTTACAAAAGAAAAACTCTGATACAGCAAAAGATAATATGAGATATGGGGCATTAATTATTAGTGAAACTCAAAAAGGGTTTGTTGAGAGAAAAAGAGATGTTTTTCAAGAATGAAGGTAGTTTAAATTTTCAGTTATATGATACAAACACGCAAAGCATATTTTCTGAGCCCACTGAATTTCCACGTCGCAAATTCTGCAGCCTACCTGGAGAACAGCCAACAACTACTCTATGGGATTGTGCAGCAGCAGGTCAAATCAGTTCATCAGAGAAAAACAAATTTTGTAGCAACATAACAGGCATTGATCCTAAAGTTACTGTCTGTGAGATGGAATTTCATGTCAGAAAAGTAAAGCCAGTGGCATGCGGATTGTGGAGTATGATTTGGATAGTTGTGAACTTACTGACAAAATTGGGTGTAAACCTTCAAGTGAAAGTGGTGAGGACAACAAGAACACCATTGATGGAAGAGACAATATAATGGAAGAACTTAAGGAGCTGGGTTTGTGTAGAAATTCCCTCACAGAATCAATACTTGGCATTTTTAATAAGTGGTTACAAGGTATACATGAGGGAAGAAGAGATATGTAGCCAGTGAAACATTGTCTCTAAGGTTTCAGCAATAATCAGTCACATTGATTCTTCAGAGCAAAAAGTTTCCAACATTCTTAATAAGCAGGTTCTCATAGACAAGTGGCTTGCAAGTATGGAGAAAGTCAAAAGGCCTGGGACATGGAAGTTGTACTTAGGCTCACTCTCAAGATTTTTGCACATTCTCATTGTTGAGAAACCTCATAGTTTAGAAAAGTATATCGAAGAAGCTTGAAAAGTTTGGGAACAAGTATGTACAGGAGTGGATGTGTTCTTATGGAAAACAACTATCTGAGCACAAGTGAGAAAAATCAATGGATGACTTAAAAAAGCTTATAACACCAGACCAAAGTCAAGCATTTAATAAGTGTGAACAAGCAAGAAAAGTCATTTCAGTACTTGGAACATACATGGCAAAGAATGAAATGCCTCGTTTGGGACAACTTGACCACCCACCTTTGCATTGAAAATGCTTGTAGAGCTGGCCGTCTAAGTAACATGACTATTGGAGATATAAAAAAAAGCCATCAGTGATGGGGAAGCAATGGCAGTGAATGTTATGAAACACAAGACTGCAGTAACACATGGGCCTGCTACTACTGTACTGACTCAACAGTTTTCAAAGGGCTCCAAGCCTTTGTAACACCCCTGTGTAACAATCTACCAGGAATTGGTAGCAGCAAAGATGACAAAGTTTTCCGTAGTTGAACTGCAAGCGAAATGTCATCCTCAATTATCTCTGCCCAACTGAATTCATTCGGACAGGATTTTTGCAAAGACAAGATATTTGCAGCATCTTTCTGAAAAGCAGCAGTCTCAGAGGTTCACAAAAACCATGAAAATCTAAAGAGTGACTAAGCAGACCTCATGGGGCATCACCAAAACACAACAAAGAAATACTATCTAACTTGTCAGAAGAACAGAAGTGCAGCTAGAACATCAAAAGCTCTAACCAATATAATGTATAGAGGTACCAGTCACACTGGAACAACTGTCAACACAGATAGGCAAAAGAAATAACCTTGACTGATAAAAATGATCAAGACAATACCAATTTCCCAGATAGTGCGAGACCATGCTGGACTGAGGAGGAAATAGTAGCTGCGAGAAATTTGTTAAGGAAGATTAAGGAACAAAAAATCAGAATCAACATGGAAAAGAAAGGCCTGCCAGTGAATACAAAGAAGACGAAAGTGATGGTTTGCGGTGATGGTCTCAACATCCTCCATAAATCTGGCAAATACCCTTGCGAAGTGTGCTACACTGGCGTCGGAAATAGCAGCATCTACTGTGATGGCTGCAAGATGTGAGTACACAAGAAATGCAGTAGCCTGCAGCGGCTTGTTGCGGACCCTAATTTTAGATGTGCTCACTACCTAGGCACAGCTCGTGCCATCGATGCCAGACCAATGGAGACAATCAAAGTTGACGATGATGAGCTTGAAGTAGTAG
>JAOBBB020060179.1:0-23391 GCA_025331005.2 Zoanthus gigantus
TTAGATGCGACTTAAGTTTTTTTGTAAATGAAGAGTAAGTAACACTTTCTTTTATATCAGTGCTCAATGAGTTAAATGCTACAGTAACTCATGTAGGGAATGGGTCACTTGACTTGGTTCTTATAGATGGAACATCGGGTATATGTCCTGCTAACTGCTGGCTCAATATATCCATTCTTTAATAAATTAGTAAATTTATACAACTACTAAGAACCTACATGTGTTCTTCAATATTTTTGGTTGATGATAATCAATTTTATGTGGTAATTATTTTGTTAAATTCACAAAGTAAAAAAGTTTTTCTTTTGCCGAAAATGATGGCGTCTAGTAATGGCGGTAACGATAATGAAAATGATGATGGTTCGGTAATGATGATGGTGAAGACAGTTTTTATCAAGTGATTTTTATGATGACGATGATAATTATATCAGATGATGAAGATGATAACATTAGGTGATGATGATAGTATTGATGATGAAAGTGTTAATGATGACGGTGTTGATGATGATAGTGTTGATGATGACGGTGTTGATGATGACGGTGTTGATGATGACGGTGTTGATGATAGTGTTAATGATGACGGTGTTGATAATGATATTGTTGATGATAACGGTGTTGATGATGATGGTGTTGATGATAGTGTTAATGATGACGGTGTTGATGATGATATTGTTGATGATGATGGTGTTGATGATGGTGGTGTTGATAATGACGGTGTTGATTATGTTAGTGTTAATGATGATTGTTTATTGAAACTGCCATACGTGCATTTTCAGCTTATCAGTGCAGGTGTGTTAGATAAGGCAGATCATCCAGACTTTGATGAAGATACAGGTCTCATACCTAAGAACGAAGATGGCTCAGGTAACTTTGGACAGTCCTGAACTGCTTCTTTCAAACCAATTAGCCCATTATCGTGAAGTTTAGAAATATGATTAGCTATGTAACTCCAGTCAATTGAAAGAGTTGGAATCTCGGGGATAATTTTAATCTTACCCTAGTTAAACAAAACTAGACCAGTTGATGTTGGTTGGTAGGTATTGTATTGGTCGTTTCTACTATTAATAATTTGTTTAATCGCTCTGTAGATTGTTGACTTTTAATTTGCTTTAGTTTTTATATGAGCGGCAAAAGCAGCAGATCTCTACTTTCCAAAAAAGTTATTTAGAAGAAATTTAGATTCTAGAAAGTTCAAGGTTGTTGCGCAAATGAAGTAGGAACATATGAATTATCTGCTCCGTAGACTATCTGCAACGATCGTAAACTTAAATCTTGATTTCTTGGATTAACGACAGTATGATTTTTGAAAGAATCGATTTTCAAGTATTCAAGCAATAAATATTAAACCTATATTACAGATTCTGTTCTTCAAATGCGTTTTGAAGTTAACCTTTTTTAAATTTTGAGACTAAGTAGCAAAGTTATAAAACGGGTGAAAAAAGTTGAAGTTTTGTTTATGGCGACCGCTTGGGATATTGCACAAGACTTGGATATGATATTGGCGCGACCTTTAAAAATGATGAGTGAGATATATTAGGCCAATCATCAGTGAGGCAACAGATTATCTTAGAATTCAAATCACTCTTTAATTTCCCTCAATATATTGTACTTCTAGTTCTTGTTTGAATTTGCCCAGTTAGCATTCAAGCGAACCCATAAATTTTAGAGGAGTGAGAAAAGTTTATTTCTTCTGTAGAATCAGTTTTATTCTTTTTGCCCATTGCGGAATGCTGTGTTTTAGCTCATTAATGCGTGCGCATGCGCAAGCAATGAATGAGTATCGTGGGGGTGAAATGTCGACGGATGTGGTTGTAGACCGAAATTTGTGGACAGAAATTGTGGACGGTAGGCGGAAAGTGTCCTGCGAGCGTGGCTCCATGGTAGAACTTTTGACTTTCTTATGCACGGACCTAGTTCGAGGCCCGTACTGACCTTTTTTATTTTAGTTTCTTTTTTCTTCTCTCTTTTTTTTAACTTAAAATTGGCTATAATGCCTTTTTCTTACTTTGTAATACAATTTAATGTTAAAGCATCAGGAAAAAAATTATGATTTAGTCATTAGACTGTTTTTATATTATTGTCCATTACATGAATAACCTGGCTCTAAGAGCTCTTTGATTAAAGAAGCAATGAAGTAAAAGAAGTTAAGGTTGAGCCATCGTTCGCATGCACTCAATAACTGAATCTTGACTTTTGATACTTCTTGTTAACCCAAAATGATGTTGATTTTTAAATAGATGAAGATATTGAAATCGAGGTGGCAGATGAAGAGCCGCCTTTCCTCCGTGGTCAAACTAAACTCAGTGTGTCCATGAGTCCAGTGAAGATTGTCAAGGTACGATTCGTACTGTACTTGAAATATTTACCACAACGTCACAACAAACATACATTGAACTTCAAGTTACGTTATATATGACTTTTGTCATATCACATTGGCTTCTAATGTATATCCAATATACAGTCTGTGTTTAATATTTCATATAAAGTGCTTTTCATTCAAAAACTGTATAAAGGAAAAAAACTTAACAAAGTCATCACTCTAACGAAGGACCAACGCCCCAAACGTCAGTGTCCACGGTGTCAAACTTAAAAAAATAAACCTAAAAGTTTTCAACAATTTGAGTTTTTGGCTCTAGTTTTTTCCATGAAATCTCTAATACATATTTTACATCATAGTCTGACCATGTTACTCAACTATTTTATATGTGAGGAGTGATAGTTAGAATAACTATTGTGCTACATACATTTTTTAAAATGTACACTTTTATATGCCAAAACACCGTCATAAAAGTTTTTACTGCTCTAAATTTATAGATTGTAGTGGCATGTTAGCGTATGCGACGACTGCGTTAAGTAAGTTAAAAATCTGCATTGTTGTTTTAGAATCCAGATGGTTCTCTTCAGCGAGCGGCCATGACACAAAATGCGCTTTCAAAAGAGAGACGAGAGTTGAAGCAGGCACAACGTGAGGCGCAGGCAGATAGTATTCCAAAAGACCTGGGCAAACAGTGGATTGATCCCCTACCAGAAGGTACGTTGGGCAACAGAAAGATGAACGATAAAACACTCAAGGAAATATGAATATAAACTATTTTAATATCTACAAGGACTTTCCTAAGCAAGTTTAGATCAAACAGTTATTTTTCAAAGGGCCAGTTCGAGAAAAATTAAAAAGAAGGTGTAACTGAATACACTTGCTTGTGAATTAGTTTTACAAGTAGTTAAATTTTACAGCGTAGTGAAAAAGAATTTTTTTCCCTACGGTGTAAAATTTAATTACTTGTAAAACTGTTTCTGTAGAAACTCCGACGCAGCATTCCATTTATGACATTGCTTGTGAATTAAGCAGTCTTCCAGTTTTTGAGAAGCTATGGAGTTGTGCACTGGTCGATTGTTCTTGTGCAGCGTCGAGTGTGGATAGCTAATTCAATACCAGGGGTGCCAGTCCCTCCCATACTTGGTTCTTGTAAGAACTAACCTATTTTGTTTGCCTTTTTTTAGCCCATCTTCTTTAAACTCTTTGCGTTCAACTCTTTGATTATGTAGAGGCCTTTCCATAAAGCTTATTGTCGACTTGACTTGTCTGAGATGTATGTAGTTTCTCTGAAAGGCGGTCCATTCCTAATGGAAGGCAGTCCTTATGCTGGTGATTTTTTTGAAGTAGAGTATAACCCACAAGCTAAAGAATAAGATGTAAACGGTAAACGACAATGTGACACCCGGGGAAAGGAATTGTGGACAGCTATTAAATACACTATCAGCAGGGTGTCCTACTTTTTCCTAATTTCTTGAACGATCTATCTAAACCTGTCTCTCGCCATTTTAATTCTTTCAATTACTCTATTTCTAATTTTGTTGCATTCGGTCTATCTGTCATCAACGGCGGTAACGATTGTCGCAAGACTAAAGAAATGCAACTCATTCACGCTTTGGGCTCTCTTAACCTGATCTGCAAAGTGTTGTTGACAAAACAAAAAGTTGCTTCACTTTCTAAAGATGGTATTTTTTAGTTTAAGTTAGTCTCCAGAGGCGATTATTTTTATTGTGGAGTCAGCATAAAACATGAAACAAAAAGTAACGGTAGAAGTTCCAAACTTGTCTTGCTCGAGGAAAAGGCAAAAAATATGTGCGATTTATCATTTGTGTCATTTGGTTTTGTTAATTGTTCACCAGGGGAATCAGATAAACCTTACTTTGCCCAGGACATGAAAGGTTTAGGAATGACAGCACAGGAGATGCCAGAATGGAAAAAAGCTTCCTTTGGAGGAAACAAGGCATCGTACGGCAAGAAAACAAACTTGTCAATATTAGAGCAAAGACAGAGTTTGCCCATTTACAAACTGAGAGACGAACTTGTGAAGGTTGGTTGTTTTGGTGAAAGGTTTTATTTTATTTTATTTTATTTTTTCATAAAATATCAAACTTTTTTCAGTTTTACGTGAAAGAGAAAAAGACCCCCAGTTTTCAGTTTGAAATAAGTAATATGGTCAATATCTCTGATATCATTCTTTTCACGTCATCAGTTTGTTTTGTTTGACAGTTTGAAATATGTAATATGGTCAATATCTCTGGTATCATTCTTTTTCACGTCATTAGTTTGTTTTGTTTGACAGTTTGAGATGTGTAATATAGTCAATATCTCTGGTATCATTCTTTTTCGCGTCATCAGTTTGTTTTGTTTCACAGTTTGAGAAATGTAATATGGTCAATATCTTTGGTATCACTGAATGTAAATCCTTTTTGTTGATTAGTTTAACACCAGTTCCATTAGTGACAGTAAACGGTAGAGGTTTTTTTTATTTTTAGTGCCTCCTGTTTCTACCGCCTACTTTTCAACACTGGGTTTTCCAGTGCTCTTTATACACACACTGCACACTTAACTTTCTGCTAAATACCACTGTCTGTGACCTTGTGTTCAAAGGTGTCACCTCAAGACCCATGTATCCAGTGCCGGGGTGCCTTTACAGTCTTTTCCTCCTTTTAATGTCTCAGGTTTAACAGCTATTATTTCTGTTAACATAAATTTGAAGTAGAATATAATGATAACAGCTATTCAATTTCTGTGGCAGGCCATTCATGACAATCAGATCTTGGTCGTTATTGGAGAGACAGGAAGTGGGAAGACCACGCAGATCACCCAGTACATTGCTGAAGAAGGATTTCTAGCTACCAGCAAACTTGGCTGCACCCAACCGCGTCGTGTAGCTGCAATGTCCGTCGCCAAACGTGTATCTGAAGAGTTTGGCTGCAGACTCGGTCAGGAAGTGGGATACACAATTCGTTTTGAGGATGTTACAAGCTCAGAAACAAAGATAAAATACATGACAGATGGTATGTTGTTAAGAGAAAGTCTCATCGATCCAGATTTAAAACAATACGCTTTGATCATGTTAGATGAAGCCCACGAACGTACAATACATACTGATGTTCTATTTGGTCTTATGAAGAAGGCCGTAAAGAAGAGACCAGACTTGAAGCTTATTGTTACCTCAGCTACACTAGATGCAGTCAAATTCTCAACCTATTTCTTTGAAGCCCCAATTTTCACCATTCCTGGTCGAGCATTCCCGGTGGAGATTCTCTACACAAAGGAGGCTGAGTCCGATTACCTGGATGCTGCATTGATCACCGTGATGCAAATCCATCTGACTGAGCCACCAGGCGATATTCTTGTATTTCTTACTGGTGAGTCCGCTGACATTTTTTTAGCATTTTTAATTGGTTAATTGTATCTTACTCAGGGTTTTCATTAACGCAAAATATTGTGTATTTTACGCAAAAAATTAATTTGGGAAGCAAAAAATGAAATGCAATGCAAGATTGACAGGACATTACGGTGTAAATAAACTTTCGATGACAGAAATTTTGTTTGGGACCCCTAATTCAAAAACGAAGGGGTCCCTGGGACTCCTCTTGAAAATTTCTACTGAAAACCCTGAGAATAGAAGGCAGCGCACTTACCAACTGTGCTACACGCCTGCTCTTCTTATTATTAAGTACCATTAGGTACCTGGTAAAAACTAAAATAAGCTAAATCCTTTACGAGCCTAGTGGCCCATGGAGCTGGCACTTATCTCTGTTTCTGTAGTGTTCAGCAGATGAGAGTCTTTGACTCCCAACTGGACAGGACAATAATCCATTGCAGGTTAGCTCCCAAGAGATGCTGTTACTCATTTACCTACCCCGGAAGGATGGAAAGCTGAGTTAGCTTAGACGGAAAAGAAGGTCACACAAATATTTTAATCTCAGAGAGATCTTACCAAATGTGCCAACCGTGCCCGTCCAATTGATAAACTTACGACTAAGAAATTAACAAGCTAAAATGTCTGGCTGTTAATATGGTTATCCCAGTTAAGAGTGTTTTAATTAACACTTATTTACTGGGCCCGAGGGAAACAGTGTTTTGTGATCCCGAGACCAGTCTCAGGATCACAAAATATACTGCTTTCCCGAGGGCTCAGAAGATAATTTTATTTATTTATTTACATGTTTAGCCCGAAAAAGGGCTGGGAAACACCCACAGAACCAAGTTCCAGATAAGTGATTTATTATCATATCAAGTGTCAAAGTGAACAAATAAAACAGTGAATAAGAGACAAAAATGATTTTATCATTTTAAAACAATTTTAACAGTTTTAATATTATAAAATAAATTTAGTTACAGTGCATCCTTGATTATCCAAACCTTGATTATCCGAACCTCGATTATCTGAACACCAAAATTGGCTCGTTATTTTTTTATTCCAAACAGATTCTCGATTAACGTGGCTTCTTCGAGCAACCCGAATGTTTTGCCATTTCAAACCAAATAAATCTCAAATAAAATGCCTTTATTCGTATACAGTATAATCTCCTTTTTTACCTGCACGAGAAAGTGGTCATAAGCAGAGCACAATTCAATCCTTTTCTTAGACGATATAAACTGATGTTTTCTTTTCGTCAACTTTTGAATTTTGTTAACAAATTAAGTGGTAATTATCATGAGTATCAGACACAAAAAGTAATTTTCTTTTCTGCCGTGGTTTTCTCTTCAGTTATGCCAAAAAACTACCCTTTAGTGGGCATGTTAAACGGTCAAAAGATCATCCTCGATTATCCGAATTTCAGATAATCGAGGATGCACTGTACTTGCAATGAAAGCTAAACATGATGTTACAGTTTTTCACATGATATATACATGTATGACTTCCAGTTTTATTGTTGACTGAAGACCTCTTCACAGGCAACAATGGAATTTCCATACATTCACATGCCCCTCTTTTAACAAATAAGATACCAGAACAAATGAACTTTGACACTTGGTATATGATAAATTAATTTCAAAACCTGAACCAGTAAAAAAAAAAATCCCTTTTGATTTCAGTTTCATTCCAATGCAATATTAGATGATTTTGAATTGTTAAGGCTGACAGTCTGAATAAAATATATTATGTACAATTACAGCATAATGATGAAACTTACTTCACAATTTTTTCATAGTCTCCATCTTTTCCTTTAGTATCTCTCCATTTTCTAAACATAACTGATGCATCGACATTTGCCGGGGAGAAAGTATTTGGTTCATTTAATAAGGATATAACACTGAGTAGAATTGTCCTGAAAAGAAACAGCATTTTAACATAATTTTTTACATGATATTCTGAAATGAAGATATTGAGTTACATAAATGGAATGCTGCGTCAGTGTTTCTAAAAGAAACAGTTTTACATGTAATTAAATTTATAAATTTTACACCATAGTGAATGAATTATAAAAAAACTGACACTTTGGACTGTATTCCTTCGTCGGAGTGAGACAAAGGACTACAGTGTGAAACATCAGTTTTTTTTATAATTCATTCACTACGGTGTAAAGTTTATAAATTTAATTACTTACAAGTGATATTGAGTTACAGGTGAAGAAAACAGATTAGTTCCTATTTTACCCCTTCAGGACCCTCCACAGAGAAAAGAAAATCAAATGTACGGATACAAATTGCACTTTTTATAAACACTCGGACTAGAAATCACTTAGGTTCACTATTCCCTCCCATTTTTTACTGGACTTTTTCAACTTTCTTTATTAGGGACCTTAAGCAATGAGGACGAGAATGTGAACGACGACGGCTCAGAAAAATCACATTTCTGGTTTGCTCTTTACTTCTTTGTGTGGGTCATTTAAGTTTTGTTTCTTTGCTTTAAACTTTGTGAATAGAAAAACGCTTAAATGTTTCTCCATGAAGCTAAACAAATACCGAGGAAGTTTTTGCTATTATGTCCTCGTAGTCGCGACAGCTCTAAAAAAGGTCTTTTCACGTTGTAATTTTAGCGACAACTCCGTGCAGATGCTCAACTCGTTGCATTCCAACGTGCAGTTATTGTATTTACTATTGTTCTTTGCCGTCGGCGTCGCCGTCCTCGTTGCTTAAGGTTCCTATTGAACGGCAGACCTTGGACATGCAGGGACAAGGAAAATCCCACTTTTAAATTAACGCAAAGCATTGTGTTTGCGGTGAAAATTTTGACGTTTTTGTGTTATTTCGTAAAAGACGTGTGTTGTAGTGGAACGTCGATTACGCCTACCTTTATCTAACGTGTCGTTAGTAATGCATGAATGGAATGCTGTGTCGGTGTTTCTACATGTTTTTCACAGAAACAGTCTTACAAGTAGTTAAATTTTACACCGTAGTGAAAAAGAATTTTAAAATATTTTCACTTCGACGAAAGACTTCAGTCCGATACGTTAGCTTTTTAAAATTCTTTTTCACTACGGTGCAAAATCGAACTACTTGTAAAACCGTTAGTAATACAACGTAACAACTTTAAATCGATAGCTTAAGAGTCGTTTGTAACGCAATTGTTAAGAATTGAGAATTTAGCAATTAGTTAGATATTACAAGTAATACAGGGGAAGGGTTGCGGGATACACTAATAATTTTTTATTCATATTATTATTCATATTATTCGTATTATTATTATTATTATCATATTATTATTCATATTATTATTATTATTATTATTATTATTATTAATAATTTGGGGGAAATATCGGTAATAAGAAAGCGATTTACTTAATGATTTGTCACTAAAAAATATCACTCGTTGAAGGAACTTTACTATGTTGTGCACATCGCTGGTAAGCGTGTCTTTACTGATGTAATTTCTTTGTAAGATGTTGATAATAGCAATTTAGTCGCATATTTCTTGTTGAAAAAGAAACGCATTGGTAAGTCTGTTAAAAAAAACTAACGTGCCTACTTGTCGTTGGATAATCAACTCGCTTGTTAGTTTTTCATTAGAAAATGATTAATCAACTCAGTTGTCAACTAATCGTTGGAAAATCAACTCCCTTGTCAGTCAGTAAACAAAGTGAATTTTTGACGTTCTGTTTGCATAACGTGGCTTACGGTTGTGTAATGTTCGTTCGCTCAATGTTGTGTTTGTATTTATTCGTATAACTACGTTGTGTCAACCAGATGAACGCTTTTTAAGCCCCTGTCTACACGAGCTTTTTTTATTTGAAAACAAAAGATTGGAGACTGGGAACTAAGGATGACATCAAAAAATTGCCAATTTTATGTGTTGTCTCGTGTACACTGACAATTTTCTGTATATGACAATTTTTATTTGCCACACAAAAACTAACACGCCAGTTTTTCATCAGATATAATTGTCATACAAAAATTGGTCAATTTTGTTCATCTACACGAGCAAATAAAAATTGCCACATAAAAATTGTCACATAACGTCTACTCGTGTAGACGGGGCTTTTGACATTAATGTTATTACAATTTTCGAATGCAGAACAGAATTAAGATTTTTCTTAAATCTTTGTTGAATGAACAAGTTACTGAACATTTGTGGTTTAATTTTATTTTCAGTTTGACCAAATGATGAAAGTAGTCGAAGTTCTAGGAATCCCTCCAAGGCATATGTTAGACAATGCCCCGAAAGCAAGAAAATTTTTTGACCGTTTACCAGATGGTAACTGGATACCCAAGAAAAGTAAAGACGGGAAAAAGGTAAGAATTTCTATAAGAACTGTTTTGTCAATTGGCCTTATATTCTTAGTTAGGAGTAAAATGTAAATATAATTTTGTATTTAAAAATCAATCCTGTTCACTTTTTGGCTTATAGAACAAACACTATCATCAACATCGTGTTGCATGCTAACAGAGTCGGTTTCGCCTGTTGGTTTCTGATAAATTTCTAATATTTTACCAGTGTTTGGATCATATTGTAATTGAACAGTCAGCAGGTGAGATACGTAATGATGATCATGACGTCGATGAGCCAAATCTCATCCCACATGCGAGGCCCGGGATTTGAACCCAGGCTTTCAGAGTTGGGAGACACGAGTAATTACCTATCGACCATATTCACTGGCGTGAATATGCCAGGTTGCCTTGGCGAAAGGAAGAATTACTGAATATTTGGAAAATTAATAATCAAACTTTCTCGGAAGATTTATAGAATGTTCCAGACAGTAAAATGAAATCATTAGAAAATAAGAGTTGTTGTTAGGCAATAGATTAGAAAATGGTACACATTGTTGTGTGTACTTCTAGTAAAAAGAGACGAAGAAACCAAAATAAATAAGATTTGAGTTTAAATCTGAGTTCTCGGGTTAGCCAAGCAAACAAATGACCTATAACATGCAGTTTGTAAAACGATGTCAGATATTACAAATTTATGAAACGTTCTGAGTGGCAGAAAAGTTAAAAAGTCAAAAATTTTACCATGTTATCGCAAAAATAGTATTTAATACTTTTGACTCATATCATTAGAAAAACCCTAATCGCGTTAACAACGCTAATTTCATACTGAACTGGGTGTCCTGTGGCCGCTAAGCAGACATTTTTGAGGTTTGACTTGTGTAAGGATACCGAATGGCCGCCGCACATAAAATTTTTCAGGGCGTGTCTTTTAGATCAGTAAACAAAGTTATGACGCTAGGTGCTAACACGTGCTGGACTTTTACACAAGCTTTAGTTCGAATATTTCAAGTTGTGACGAGTGAATACGATTAAAAATTTTTCTAACAATATATAACTCATACGTCTTTAAGTCGTTTTTTCATTGATAACTGACAGAACTGTACACAACTTCATGCTAATACTTGCTGAAGTTTTGCACAAGCTTGCGCACGTTAATTCACCATTCATCTGTCCATTCGTAAATGACCCTTACCATGCAAGCTCTTCTTACTTCTAGTTTGCTAAATATTTTCGACATCCAGAACTTGTAACCCCGTTAGAAACTGGGGTACACTTTGTATTATGGGAAAAAATGTAAAAGAATTATTTTCGTTTAAAGACTTTTTCCCCTAAATAACCGCGTGGCTTAGATTGTTACCTAATATTATTGCTAATGTTAAACATTACAGGAATATCGTCGGCCGGCCACAAAGAAGTTACACGACGTGTTAGGATGTGAGTCGGGGGGACCAGGAGGTCGGCGTCTCGGAGAACCAGGCCATTCTCTCCAGGACTATCTTAAATTTAAAGATCTTATTCTAAGAATGCTAGAATTTGATCCCAAAGCAAGAGTTCCTCCTTACCAGGCTCTTCAACATTGTTTCTTTAAAAAGACTGCGGATGAGGGAACAAATACAACTCATTCTGCTACCTCGTCACCAGCCCTTGGCGGAACAACAAACCGCTCAGGAACTGGAACTGTACAGTGCACTGATGTTAGTTCAAGCTCGTCCACGCGTGCATGTTCCGATCCAACTACCCACAATTCAGTGGCGACGTCTGCAATGGAGTGTGACAGCCCTACAGTGAAAGCGCCTCAAAGCTGGACTTCAAATGCTGCGGTTAATCCTTCGACCCAGTTCAAACGAACTGACCGAAATTTATCGAATAGCTCAGACTCTAGACATCCTGCCCAGGGAATGCACACAAATAATTCGTTACCAGTCTCCCACAGTGAAGGCTCGTCCGCTTACAGTTCGGCCTCTATTAGTGCATCCGTACATAGCAACGAGGCTGTCCGGGGCCAAGGGCGGGAGTATGGGCACGAGGGTCATTCTGGCGGTATTTACTATAGCGCAGAGACAATGTCAAATTACTCATCCACAGGATCTTGTAATTGTTCGGGCATGGAGCAACAAACAATTTTAGCGCAAATGCAACAGGATAACTTTATACACCAACAAATTAATTACTCTGCTTCAAATTTATCGTCAAGTACAGGCCATGAACACGGTACGAACTATGTGGCTGCTCCCAGCACTGGGGGAACGTATAGTTATTCTTCTGACGCTTTACCGGCGGGAACGCAACTTGCGTCGAATCCGCGTACAGTAGTCTCCAGTCGCCGTCGAGAACTTGTCAATCAGCATTCTGCAGGCGAAGAATCAATGGTTGATGTCTATGTCCAGCAAAGCCCAGTTGTAAGCAATTGATCTTTTGGGAATGTGCTCATCTCTCTTAGTAAAGATCTGTAACCGTAAGAAAACAGCGTCGTGTTAAGGGCGACTATGAAACGCATAACGATCTGTACGGTGTAACCACGAAGAAAACAGCGTCGCGTTTAGAGTGACGATGAAACGCATAGCGGGTTTGGGTCGAAAGAAGTAGAATAGAATTTTTAAAAAAAGCAGAACTAATACTGGCAACGTCTTCACGCGCAAGATCTTAGCCGTAGCGAATATGGGTAAAGTTGAATATATAATAGGATTTTTAATATATAAGATGTCTTCTTGGAACAGGTTTATTTTTTTATCAGGAACCTGGAATATTTCAAGTTCCTTTTGTTAGGGTAAATCTTGCCCACTTGGTCAATTTTTTACGTAACCTTTCACTCTCTTGTCACTGCAAAAGAATTTCGATCCATTTTTATCTGTTTTCTTTCCTGTCGACAAATTTGAAAATGGTTATCAGTTTTTGTTTGTACGTTACCGGTTTAGATTTCCGTTGCTAGGTTGTAGGAAAAAAATGTTTATTATGCCTTCAATTTTTATCATTTCAAAACTGGCGTCATACAAAAATATTTCAAAGTCGGCAGGAAAACAGTTTGAAATTTCTGTCCTATTTGAGGAATTTTTAAGCGCGTGAAATAATTTGCTCTCGACCTCATATTTATTAAAGCGATAATTTTAAGAAAAATTACAGTTGGTAGTGAAAAGAAACATTTAAAAAAAAATTGCATTTCAACTATTTATGACGCCTATAAAGTTCGGGCGTGCCAGAAATTTTTATTGTCGTAAATAATGTAATGTTATTTTTAGAAGTAAAAACAGCTTTGGTTTTAGACTTTTAGTTATCATAGCCATGTCGTTTTAGCCCTGCCATTTCATTTTTGCCATTGGCCGAAAGGTTTCTGGTTAAAAGCTGTCTCATTTGTTTGTTGTAAAATTGCGCAAGACGGTCAGCGGACTATAGGAAAGTATTTGGGGAAAGGATTGGAATGGGGAAAATTTAACCACAAGGGACTATGTCACGACGATTTTGTTGTTTTGGGTCAATATTTCACTAAAATCGTTATTTAGTGGTTTTTCTTATGCACAAAATGTTCCTGATAAACTGTGAGGTGAATATTTAATGAAATGTTTTAAAAAAGCGCCACCCATAATAAGTTTATTTGGTAATTTTTGTTGAAATAGCTTCAAAACTTGAAATGTTTAGCCTAAATTTTTCAAGTTTCAATCCATTTCCATCCTTGGTATCCGTATCAACAAATAACAGGAAACAGAATAAACATCATGATATAGTCTTAAATAACAAACCTGGACCATTATTTTTGGAATTTAGTTCAGTGCAAGACATATTTGGGATTTTAAAAAGATGCTAAAATAGCGTGACATAGCCCTTTTAATATGACTTTTAAGTCAAAAACGTTTAGTTTAAATATTTTCAATCAATCAAAAAACAATCGTAGTTAAAGATTCTGGACTGAGGTACAAACACAGTCTCTTATAACCGCGAGCGGAATATTTTTTGTGGGTTGGCTCCCGCATGGTTCCTGCAATTACTTGGGAACCTGGCATTTGGGTGGACGTCAGGTTCCCGAAGCTTGCGTGTATTCAGTATGGCGAAAATCAAATGAGAAAAAAAGTTAGAAGATCATAGATGCATTAATATTTCAATCAAGACATCTAAATTCTTCGTGCAACTCGCGTTACAAGGTAAAGTACTTTGTCAAATGTATTTGTATTTTGTACACGTCGAAAATCCAGTAAAATTATAATTTTTTTTTTCTTATCAGTTAATACTAAATTTATGATACCGACAACCGGGCAGACACGTGAAAAATAAAAATCAGACAAAACTGAAAAAATCGATCCTGTATATACAATTACAAGGAAATGTTTTCGGAACTAACTACTGAAACTAGATAAGCTTCGAGCTTTTTTTAAAAAAAACATAAGCGTTTTGATAGTTCAGTGATGATGGGATTAAATTAGATTTAATTGCGGGCGAGCAAAAGCAAGCCCGCAAACTAATCTAGAGTTCGGTGATCAGCGGCACTTTCTTAAAGCGTACAGCGCTGGAGCCGACTTCAAGCAGATTGTAGGCATATTCTTGGCTTTCCTTTGTTCTTCCAACTGGAATGAATGGCATGTAAGCAGACGGCGGAGCAAAGGCCCTGGTGTTGAGTTCAAGGTCCGTGGCATGGGTCATGTGAATTTTCACGTGAATAGCAAGATTGATGTAATTTTCCGAAGCACATGTCACGTCCAGCGTTTACTCCTACAAGCAACGACGAACGGCAGAATGGAGAAGCTAAACTGCAAATTTTCGGTAAGATATAAGTAATGTGCAAATAGTATGATCCACAAAATTAAACTTTTTTTTCCAGTTCTCTCAAGTAATATTATCTGAAAGCTTCCATAAGCTTAATTTAAAGTCAATCCAGTTTGGTTGCATCGAGAAGTCGACCCAGTTTGGTCGCACAAGAACGACTCACTACAAATGAAAGCTACACGGTACCAAAATGAAACAGATGAAATCATGAAAGCTCTTCTTGGTATACAGAATATTTCTCGTTGCTTTGATCATAGTAAAAAGTCCCATTTTATAAAACAAATCAATTAGCAAAATAAATATCCACAACAAAAGTGTTATGTTGATTTATAACTAAAGCAATGTTTTAAATGGCCAATAAAAAAATCCAACATAAACAAAAAAAGTACGTTTACTTAAACCATCAGCTAGTAGTTTTTGACAGTTCTGTTTCATTATTGTTCACCTTGAGTTGTACACATGCTTCTGTTATTTATTTTTCTTGAACACTTGTTACTGTTTTGACTTTGTAAGTAATTGCGTTTATTTTCAATAAAAATTTCATTCCATTTAAACTGCGTCTCTTCGTGTCAACGTCATTTGGACATTCAGTTAAGTTTTGGATCTTGTCCTCCAAGAGTGCGGGTAGTTTTCCCATCTCCCTCTAAGACCTACATTTCCAAATTCCCATTCCATTAGCCACTTGACGAAAAACTACTCTCTGCATCTTCTACCTCTAAAATACAAAAATAATTACTTCTTTATTTCTATTTCGACCTGCTTTCCTCTGTTGACAGTAGTCCTAACAACAACAACAATATCAATAATAACAACAACAAGAATAATAGTAATATTAACGACAACAATTAACTATAAATAAATAAACAGTCACAACCCACAGCCCCTCGCTTCTCTTACGCTATACTAAATGTCTGTTCCATCTCACAACAGACAATCGCCCGCATTTCCTAACTATTGGTTAGTATTAGTAAATACGGAACTTAAATTGAATATTATAAAATTTGAAATTCATCTTTAAATAATTTTAACAAATATTCTAATTGTACATTTTTTAAATATATAAATATATTTTTTTAATATATATAACATTTTAATAGTTTTGTCATAATATTTGCTTATAAAAATTAGTGTTAAAATTTTTTGGCTAAAAGTTAAAATGTGTTGGAATTCTTTGAGGCGTTTTCGACCGTGCGGTCATCTTTAGTGGCTGCTTGACTAACATGCGTTTGCTGGTGTTGTGTTCTGAGTGGTTCCCGTGGGGGGGAGAAGTATTACGGCGTGGAAGTGTGCTTGTTTGTTTGGCGATGGTTTCTCTCGTGCAGTGGGTAAACCTTTTGTTGTTTTCCTTCTGAAGGTGTTGATTTCGTTGGGGATGGTGTCTCATTTGTGTCTGTGGTTAGGCTGCTTGGCGAGGTCTCTAGCTGGTTCCGAAATGCGTTTTGTATTTTCATGTTCCCACTTTCGCACAATGAAATTTCGCTTAGTTTTACCAATATATGTTTCGCCGTATATGCACTCAGCTCGACGCGTCGCCACGCAGCCTGGGCATGTTTGCGGGTGGGATATTGTTTTCGGCGAAACTGACGCCTTTTGAGGAAAGGCGGGGGGAGGGGGGGGGGAGAAAAGGAGAGCTTATTTGTTGCGCGCGGTCGAGGGCGTTTTGGGAATTCTAACACATTTTAATACTTTTATTATTCAACTTTGTAGTTAAATATTTAAAAGTAGCTGTAATTAAAAGTTTTACTATTTAACTTTGTAGTTACTCCGTGGTACCACGAGTCAACTTTTGGGTTCCATTTCTTTTTCTTTTTTTTTCTTCATGTCGCGATTAGCGATTCGATCCAGTAACTGCCATATTTGGGATTTGTCCCCGGTCCCACGCGTACCACAAGTAAAGGCTTAATGAGTCTCTTGTTGTATTTTATGCACGACCCCACAAGCTACTAG
The DNA here is from genome assembly GCA_025331005.2 of Zoanthus gigantus. Taxonomy (NCBI): domain Eukaryota; kingdom Metazoa; phylum Cnidaria; class Anthozoa; order Zoantharia; family Zoanthidae; genus Zoanthus; species Zoanthus gigantus. The sequence continues at coordinate 16,676 of JAOBBB020060179.1, forward strand.
CTTTAATTATTATCGTGCTAAAATAAAGGTTTATTGTATTGTACTTACTAAATTTAAAGATTTTTGTTTGTTCAAACTTTTGCGTCTAGTTCTTCAAGTCATGTATTGCGCCTTGCAATGCAATGAACTCAGATTGCTTATTAAAAGGTTAGTTACTTTCAGTTCGTAGTTTGTTTACAAATACACCCACTTGCTGGATAATATAATGAACTCAAAATTATTCTTAATGCGCTCTGTTTGCTTCGCATACATTATTCAAATTTCTTGTTTATTATATCGCCAGCGCGTGAGTGTATTTGTAAACAAACCACTCACATCCAGTAACTAATCGAATCGAATAAGAATTTTCTTATTAAAACATTTGATTATAAAATTCAGCGATAAAACTTTATACAAAGTTAAAAAATAAAATATCATTTACAAAACGACGACGTTTCGACGCTGCCAGAACGTCATTATCAAGTCAAAATTAAGCAAGAAACTCAAAATATATATACACTAAGAAACAATGAAATTGATTAAATAAAACGTTTAGCCCGTATTGAGTCAGATTGTTTGTTTAAACTAGGTTTGCGATGCTTTATAAAAAGCATCTCATTAACAAAGCAATCAAACTTTCCTTTGCATTTCTTCAGTACTTTAAATTGGCTTTCTTTCACAGTTCCATGCTTTTGGGCGTGTCTTCCAATTGATGAAGTTGGAGCTTTGTGTTCAGCCATTCTTTGGTGCAAATGTCTAGTTGTAAAGCCAACATAATCTGCTTCGGAAAGATCACATTTGTAATAATAAACGACGTTGCGTTGACTCACAATAGACGATTTTCTTTCGTTAGGCTTTAATACTTGTTCCAATTTCTTGCTTGTAAAGACAGGTTGTATATTTAAGCCAATCTTGTTCCCAAGCGAACACAGTTGTTTTTTTACTGCGTTTGTTGCTCTCTGGTCTTTAAATGGAATACTTATCCTGATTATTGTCTCGTTGTCAGTCAATGCTACTATTTGGTCACTTTAAAGGTTTTTATTAACAATCGAATCAACTGATCCCTTAGGATAGTCTAAAGGTTGAAAATAGTACGCAGCTTCTCACATTCTTGTTCTAGGCCTTGGGGTGTTGATGATAGTGCCTTTGCTCGATGGACCATGGTGTTATTCAAACATTCTTTATATCGCTTGTCAACATGACTATGGAAATGCAATAGTAAACCAGTGTTAGTAGGTTTTCTATACACTTCTGTCTTTAAGCGCGATCCCTTCTTTAAAATCTCCATGCCAATAAACGAAATTCGATCATTACGCGCAAGTTCCATCGTAAAAGATAAACTTGGGTATAAGTTGTTCAGTGTTGTCAGAAAATTCTCTGCTGTAATAACGCTTGGCATAATTACTAGGGTATCATCTACATATCGCCGATAGAACGTTGGGAGCAATCCATCCGAAACAAGCTTTTCTTCAAGATAACACATGAACACGTTAGCCATTAAGGGGCCTAACAGAGATCCCATGGCCACTCCATCTCTTTGTTCATACAAGCGGCCGTTGAATTGGAACAATTGGTTTGTTGTAGCAATTTCCAAAAGACTAGCCAGCTGATTTTTTTGGAGATTAAGTTTGTATGTACGGTTAAACCAATCATCCGAAAAAGATTTTTCGACTAATATATCAATAGTTTCCTTCAAGGGGACGTTGCTAAACAATGATGTAACATCATATGAAGCCAATATTTCATCTTCCTCTATGTGGATATCTCTGATTTCTTCAGCAAAACAGAATACGTCGTTGATTGTATAATCATTGACTGACAATGGTTTAAGCTTCTCTTCTAACCATTTAGCAAGTTTAAAGTTGTAGCTATCAGTTGCAGAAAAGATAGGTCTCATACTAAGAGTTGGTTTGTGCGTTTTAGGTAAACCATATAGATGAGCCAATCTGGAACTCTTAGGGTAGAGTGATTCAGCAAGGGAAGCTGGAAGTATACTTAGAATAACTTTATTAAATGCTTTTTCTTTTTGGAAGAGAGGAAGAAAGTGCTTAGGAGGTCTTCCTCTGTTCTTAGGTCTTTCTTCATCGATCTTAGTAAACTTAGATTTATCATTTATTGATCATTCATCTAGAAGACGTAGATACTCAATTTTATCCATTATAACAACGTCAGTTCCTTTATCCGGTCTTGTAATAATAATATCATCCTTCTTTCGTAACTGTTCCAAAGCTTTAGAGAGAACTTTAAGTGGATTAGGAGACTTATGATTGATATAGTTCAAGGCAATCGAACGTAACTTTGAGCTTGCTAGATCTTTCTTGTTGGTGTCGGTTAGAAATTAAAAACCTTAAATAGCAATTAATGATTTAAAGTTGGTAAAGCACGACATCATACAAGAAACAGAAAACCTATGAGAAATTTATCAGTAAAGAAACAATAAAAAAAAATCAAGTAGAGCGAAGATGAAAGGCACAAAACTCTAAAGGAATAATGTTTGAAATTCAATACAAATTTGTTGATAAGCAAAATTGACAAAAATTGATTTAGTTTGTTTTTAAATTCACACAAATGGTAAAAGTTGTGTATCATTAATTTTGCATTTTAGACAGTGATGGTTGGTGAAAATAAAACTGACAAGTCATTCACATTAAAACGGCAATGACACTCAAATGACAACTAAATTGATTCGTTTTAAAAGTTTTTTGACAATGAATTAAGGCTAAACGATGTATCTTTGTAAAAGAAATTAGTTGACAAAAGTGTAAAATGCTATAGAACAGGGCTTTGATATATTTCGTTGTTTTAGATATTAAAAAGACAGAATTCAAAATCTGCACCTCTTTGAAAAAAAGATATACTTATAAAACATAATTCAGTTGTTCCAAGAACACCATCAATCTTATAGATCTAAATATTCAAAGAAATAAATATTAAATATTAAAATTATTAAAGCATTTCACTCGCTCCTCCTATTATAATTAGTTGTTTTTTTTAAAAAAAAACTGTTTTTACCAAATGTGGACTTTGAAAGATAAATTTTAAAGTAGAAACTTTATTGCTGTACACAATTTCGATTAATTAAGTAAATGTATACTTCGAAGTTTTTATTATCTTTTGAGATAGATAAAGTTACACAAAAATAAAGACAAATTTCGCTTTATGCAAAAACTGCAAATTTACCATGCAAAACTTCCCGCGCTCTCGCTATCTGACGTCATTAAAACAAGAACAGTGACTGGACAAGAGAATTAAATCGGGTCATTTGATTGGATAAAAATGCCATGAAGTGTTTCATATCACTTCACTAATACAATTTTTCTTCACGGCTTTACCACACGGATACCCTGTCACAGTATATAACAAACTGAATTGCTTTCTAATAAAACTTCAACTGAGCAAAAAGCACATCTGAAGCGGCTGTGAACATAAATGACTTCCACATAATGTATGCAACAAAACAATTTCAGTAGTTCACTGATTGATATCAGTTCTGAACGCTTAAAACATCTTGATTGGCTTGCAGACATTCAATTTATATATATAAATAGAATAAGATAAAAACAAAACTTACAAAGTTCCAAGACGTTGTCAAGTTTGATCATGGAGCAAAAACTGGTCTTTTTTATGTTACTTTTGCAGTTTCTTTTGAAGCAAAGTAAGTCAATATACTTTATGGTAAATAATTTTAATTTTTGAAATCAAACAAACAATAATGAATGAAAAAGATCATTTTTTAAATCATCAAAAGATGGGCAAGCAGGCGAATACATTTTTCAAAACAACGCAGGAAAACATGAAATTTTGTCTTGTATTTTTAGCAAGACAAAGCCGTTAAACCAGACGAAGTAAAAAGTCTTAAACCTTTGTACCGGGTGATCAAGAAGGGGTGTCAATTTGGTTATTTTTTTATAATTTCACGGATCTCGACAAACAAATTGGGTTTATCACGCATCATGCTAGAAGCCTTTTTCACAAATCACGCGGCGATTTTTAGGCCAATGACGCATTGCGCAAACCCTCTTCACCATCCGGTTAAATATTGGCAAGGCGTATACATTTTTTACTGAAAAAACTCAAGAAAAGGTGACCTGATTTTGTCTTGTATATTTACTTCTAATAGTTAACATTTTGTCGTGTATTTTAAGATAATAGTTAAAAAGTCTTTGCAAACTTAAAATGCACTTTGTTCGCATTGTGATCACCCAAAAGTATGTACAAAAGTTATTAATGGCAGCATTTGGTTTATTTCTTTCATTATGGTCTAATTTAACTGTGATGACATTTACGTGATTATATTATTGTTGCACACCTGCTCATGTTTATAGACAAGCCCTAAGACAAATTTCATTTGACGTGAACTAGTCCCCAGTGTTTTAAAAATGCTGTGTGAGTAGAAAACCAAATTTCTGTAAGCCAGACACTCGTCCTCAGCATATGATAATGGCCTGATAGTAACAGGAGTAAGATGTTGACTTAAATCAAGTTTAAAACGCTTGAACTATGCTTTAAATAATCAGCATTTTACAATTTAACGTATAACGGTAAAGCTTTAAGATAAGTAAGACATAGAAAATTCATCTGAAGAAACAGAAGTTGTTCTATACCCTGATATATTTTCATACATTTATAAAACGCAAACTAAATTTCCTTCTAGTTGGAGATTGCTAGAGTAATCGTTGGCGCAAACGATTTAAATGAAATACAATGAAGTAATTTCTTGAGTTGATGTTTTTGTTAGACACTTTTGTTTATAAGTTTACATAACCGAACTGGCAGCAACAAATATTTGTAACTCATTTTCGATTTTGATTAAGACACATAAGATATACTCCAAATCACTCTTTTTTACCTAGAGTTAGCTTAATCCTTATATATTTTCAAGCTTAAGTCTAGCGGCTCTCAGTATGTCCGCTTTATATAAGTTGTGGTAAGCGAATGACCGCAACTGATTCCCCTTTGACGGTAAAAGTGTAAATTATCAATCCCAAGACTATGGTCAGTGCAGAGGCTGGTATAAGATATTTATACATCAACCTCGTAAGAATGAAAAAAAAGTGTCTTAGTAAATGAGAAGTACTCACAAACGAATGGCTGACTAGAGATAGAACCCAAAATCCTGTAAGGCTATAGGGCTGACTGGAGATCTTAAAAACTGCGCAAACCATACTGTCATCGATCTATTTAATTAACCTGTAACCACATGTCCGATACTAAATAATTACTTCATAATTCCATTCAGTGGAAAATTTTTTTTTTGTTTGGAGACAAATTGTTTAAACAAACTTGACTGTCCTTATAATTTAAGAATCATCCGGCGGCTTCATGTTTTAAAATTTATCGGGACGGAATGTTCCTTATGGCTTTGACACTCGAGTTTCTTTTACTGATAAATGCATTTTTACGCCGCCGTAACTGACTGGCGTCAGCATGTTGTAATACATTACACCTATCAGAGCTGTGCAAAGGTAAGTTTGAGCGAAATATCAACGGTGCAGGTACTGATACAGTGGCATGTTTTCGGAGCCGCGACGGTTTATTATTGCCAATAACTTTGGGTTTAGTTTCTTGCTTTTTGTCCTTGTTGTGCGAGCGAAGTCCCCTGCCAAGATCGATATCTCTACTATACTCATCAACAATGTCACCAATGTAAGAATGACTGCAAGAAGTCAAATGATGGTTTGCCATTCTGTTTTCTGTGTTTGGCACATCTTTAGTTAGTTTTCCCTTGTTGTTTTTACGGAATGTCTCCCCTTTGAGCGAAGTCACAGCAAATATGTTTCTCTCTACCTCACACGGTTGGCTAGCATCTTCTCTGCTTCTGAATAGGAACCGGTTGACAGCAGAATTACAGTTTTCAACCTCTGGTAAAAAGGCAGAGACTGGTTGATCTAAAAAATGCGTTTGCTGTAGAGGAACGTCAACTTTGTTCCAAAGAACCTGCTTCTTTCTGCTTTGGTCAGCTTTAGTTGGCTTGTGGTCAGCTATTTCCTTCTTCTCAATTTCACCTGGATAGTAATCTTGTGAAATTTCGCACTCTTTCATGTTTGATTTGTTTCTCGAACTTGGTAGGTGTAGACCATTTACTTGAACTGTGATTGGACCTTTTTTGAACCTTCCTTCTGTTTTTATATCGCTATTTTCTTTTTTTCTGATTTGAGCTGTGGTTTTTGACGTGTTGCTGTTACAGTAATGAGAGTCACTCCACATTGAATACGAATAGAAAAGCTCGGGACGGCCGACACTGTTGTTTCGGGCAAGGTTTTTGAATGATTTTTTGTACTTCTTGTCCTTGTCAGACGTACATGTTTGTCTCAACATTTTATCTTATATACTTTGAAAATTACTCACACCAGAGGCAAAATATTTTTTTGGATGGTTCAAGTAATCGTTTCTTGTAGCGCAACTTCAAGAAATACTTAATCTGAAGTTATCTTTTAGAATAAATTAGGCGGGAACTCTAAGTGTCCTGTTGTTTTTATGGCTTCTGTTATAGTTACAATTGTATTTAGCCAGTTTTGTTATGGTAACTGTTAATGTTTGTTATGTTCTGTTTTTCTGTTAACTACAGAAGTTTGCATTTACGTTCTAGCCAATGCACTACGTTCAACCGAAAGTAAGTTAATTTACACTTTCCATTCCCAGTAAAACAGGTATCAAACTACGACAGATTTTGGATAGATACTCTCTCTCTCTCTCTCTCTCTCTCTCTCTCTCTCTCTCTCTCGGGGGCGGGCGGG
>JAOBBB020060180.1:0-14264 GCA_025331005.2 Zoanthus gigantus
CTCTTAAACTGTTTATATAAAAAGTATGAAGTTTGGTTGGAAGAATTTAGCAATAAGTCATATGACGTGTTTAGGGATTAAAGGGTTAAAACAGCGGCTCAGGTGCTCACAGAAGATAACAAGTAAAACGAAAGCTTATGCTTATGGGATGTGGCTTAAATGATAATCATCAAGTAACTGTCTATTTAGTGACAGCAAGTGATAATTAACAGTGATATGCTCGCTCTAATGAAAACAATTTGATAAAATTTGACGTTTAAATTGAGCCATGAAGAATCTACTTAAATTCCAAAATATAATACTCAAAGCTCTTTCTTTACATAAAGCACTCAGCCATCATAACAAAGAAAACAGGGGATTTTTAGGGGAAAAATGGTAGTATGCTGAAAAGCTAGGGCTTTAGTTTAAACTTTAGGGCAAAAAATTTTTATGGATTTTCAGGAGTTACGACCACAAGAACGGCTGTTGAGATAAAAAGACACTCACAAGTAGCACATAATTATAATAATACCTCGATTGTAGCGTTCACTTTACAAAAGATTAAATGGCTCAGTGCATATAAACCACAACTGCAACTATAAGAAAAAGAAAAAACGTTTTTCAACTCTTGATCTATATTGTAAAAGTATATGTAGTCCAAAACGTTAAAAAGCTAATAGTTCTCATTTAACTCCTCAAAGCGACGCGGGGTCCCTATTTTAAAGAAATAAAACATTTTTTCCTTGCCTTCATTGCCTTGTGAAAACCAAGGCGAACGTTTGGGAGAATTCGAGAGCAGATCAGTGAAAGGCCCGAGACGCAGTCGCCTGCTCGAGAATTCTCGCAAACTTTGCCGGGGCTTTGACCAAGCTATGAAAGCAAGGATAACATGTTTCATTTTTTTATAAAATTTTTAGTTTCCGACTTTTTCTTACAAAGATTAAGAAAATATACGAAGCGCGTCTGTATAATTTTATTTCTTTCATGAAACTGAAATATCTCACATCTTGGAGATAGCCAACCATATTGCTCACGTCATTTTCGTGCTTCACAGCGCTATGAAAACACACTTGTAGACCAATCAAAACGCACGTACTATCCAAATCATTTTATAAATGATATTAGTTTCTCATTTCTTTGTTGTGTTTAACGATAACAACGAAGGAACTCCGCGGATATGCACGCAATTTAAGAAAACACGAAAAAGAGAATGTAACAAAGATTGAAACTTTCAGATTTTCCGTTCTTACAAAGTTACATCGCTGTACCAGACTCATGCAAAAACAGTGAGATTTTCAAAAATCATTCGCAAATATAATGAGAATGGTAGAGAAATAGTGAGAAAATAACAAAACAACATTTTGCAGTTTGCGGCCTACCAGAATAATGTGTAAAATTTGCAAAATTCGCTTGGCTGAGCACATGAACGCTTTGATGTGGACGCCATATTGAAAATGTTGCAACCACGTGCGCGCAAATTATATAATTTATGAACGTAATAATAATTTCTATTACATTACTGAATATTGTGGTAATTATTCGTCTTATATGGGCTACAATATGGCAGTTATATCCACGAGTTGTTAAAGGGCTACTTACTGCGTTTGTGTTACGACGAAAAAAGACGTCAGATTTTTATTCTTTCAGTTTTAGAACAACAAATCTTCCATCTCGTGACTCATTTTCAAGTTATCGTGAGATTTTAGTGAGAAATCGTGAGACCGTGAGATTGTGGTCAAAATCGTGAGTCTTTTATTGATGATTCCGGCACGAGTCAAGGCAACAGTGGAGCCTCTTGTCTTAAATTAATTTGATTTTGGCGGGCATGGTCACGTGATGGGCTCTTATGTGTCATCTAAATGCATACTATACCCAGTTTCTCATTATTATTGTTTTGGCGAAAAAAGAGTTTTAAAACACCCACCCCCTTCTGCCTCAAAAAACGACATAAATAACGCAAATTATTCATTTAACGACACACAAAGGTGAAGTAGACTAGTGGTAACTAAAAGCGTAACCCTAACGGTTAACACTAGAGTTGATCGGGAGTTCGAATCCTGGAGTCTCGAGTAAAAACAATTTTTTTTAATTTGAAAAAAAAATATTGAGAAGCATTAAGAACTTCTTATATAAACTCAATAAGATATAATAAAAAACATAAATAATGCAAATCATTCATCTATCGCCATATACAGAGGTCGAATAGATTTGTGGTTGAAGATCTCCTAAAGTTAAACAAAAACTTTGATCGGGTGTTCGAATCCTGAAGTCGGGAGTAAAAGCATAAATTTTTAATTCGAAAAACAAATTGGGAAGCATTAAGTACTAAGTACTACTTATATCAACTCAACCAATTAAATACCGCAAATTAGTTATTTATCGCAACACCCAGGTGGGGTAGACTAATGGTAAAAACAAAAGCTTAACGCACAGTTTGATCGGAGCTCGAATCCTTGAGTCGGGAGGAGAAACAAATTATTTTTTCATTGAAAAAAAAAATTGGGGAGCACTAAGTTTTAAAAAGAAAATAAAAAAAGAAATATTATGAAGACACAATCCTCATATTCCTGTCACCTCTTAAATGGAGTAACCGTAAGGCAGGGTCCAAGCCCACGGAGTAGAAAGGAAGCAGTTCGAGGCGTAGAAGGTTGGTAAAAACAGTACCCACTGTAAGAGTAAAAGTAAGAGTAAGTTTCAACTTTGGGTGATGAGTTATGTTTAAACAATCGTGTAACAAAGATATTCATAGGCGTAGGAAGGTAAATAAGAGTGGTGGGGCAGAATTGATGAGGGGGCGGAGCAACCGAGTGGGGGGAGGGTTTGAGAGGGGGGTGCCAAATGGAGAAAAAATTTTAGAAATTAAGACACAAAACTATGGCTCCTGGTGCATTTTGATACACATATAACAATGAAAACATGTAAATTATTATCTACGTTTGAAATAAATTTTATCTACCTCTAAAATGTTGTCTATTTGTGTTTGGTACCGAGATATTTGTCATTTTGAGGCCGTTGGGCGGATATATTCGAAGAAGTGTTTCTCACCTCATTGGCTCATAAAAATATTGAAGGCTGCACACTCGATCGCTTGGAGATCAGATGTGACCACACTAATTGCTCGCTCCATGCCAAGAAATTTGCCGAATCCCAAAAAAAACTTCATTTTTCAAAAGCCCAATAAATATTGCTCCATATTAATTTGCTTAGGTGGTCGAAAGATCTTAGAAAACCGAGAAATTTTGAGTAAAGATCAAAATTTCGGCTTTCGTTCACTGCTTGTTATATGCACTGCGACAACGGACCGTTACTCGACACGTTTCTACTTCGCTCTGATTGGTCCATTTAAACAGGGGGAAAATATGGTGGGGCAGTGCCCCACCCAAGATCAAAGTGGTGGGGCAAGCGCCCCACCTGCCCCCCCATGTTTCCTACGCCTATGATATTGATGTTTTATTAATAATTTTGTAAATTGATAATATTGTTTTTTGATATGACTCTTTGTAAACTGAACTACGTCGACATCTATTTCTAAATTGCCACGGTTTTAAAAATGGCCTGTTTCTGTATTACCAGTTTTTAGACGAGCTAATGTAAAATAATGTAAATATTCAAAGCATCGATCGATGTACTTGCAAGAGGGAAGTCTCCGGATCCGAAAGATCTTCGGAAGTTTTCGACAAATCCAGAGTTTAATTTGTAAAGTATGCATATCTTAATTCAGTGTCACAGTTAATTTTACGAGTTTTAAGTAGTTGATTTTGTAAATGTTATTAATTTATGTTTAATGGAGTTTATGTAAATGTGGATTTTTAATAATATTAAAGTGTGTAGAGTGTTTAAAGCTTCGGAGGTCTTCGGACATTTTTGGATATCATCAGAGCCCTAAGAAAAATTCTGGCACTCTCAGAAAAGAAATGTCACGCCTATAAATTAAGAAATGTTAGCAGGTACCGTATTTATTCGAATAAGCGCCCTGGGCGCTTATTCGAGGTGAGCGCTAATTCGTGGCTGGGCGCTAATTAACTTTTCACAATTTTCAGCAAGTAGGAACTTTATTTTGTGTGAACAAAACAATTAAAACGGCTTAACGATCTTCACACTTCAGTCAGGATAATCATTTCACTCTTATTGTGTGTCCCCGATGTCCGACGGTATTATCCATTGTGAGCCACTGAGGAAAAGAAATAATCAACACATCTCTTGTACACTTCTTATGAGTGTCGAATTTCTTTCTTGTTTATTTTTATTAGGTTTTTGGGGGGAGGAGGTGGGCGCTTATTCGAGGCTGGGCGCTAAATCGAATAAATACGGTATACAAACTTGGTCAAATGGCAACCGCGATCTTTCATTTAGTAGTGTCAATTTATTGAGTGTTTAAAATTTGAAATATGCCCCAATTCCCTGCGCAATTCCGGAATGGCCAATAGGTCGCGGGTAAGGGATCCACCATTAGAAAAGTTAAAAAGAATAGCCAATACAACGTAGAATTAGGAGTTTTATAATACAATATTTCGGCTAACCATACTAGCCTTCATCAGCCTTTTTATTAGAACACTCAGATATGCAACTTTAATATGATTGCAAAATTTCTTGTGATTTTTAAAACTTTTTGAATGTGCAAATTTAAATTTCAGCATGAGAATTGACTGGGCCCCGGAGGCATTAGCCTGCAGAGCTAGTTCAGCTGAAAATGAGTGGATACAAAACAAAGACCAAAGACTGGGATCCAAAAACGAAGAACCCTTCAAAATAGTTTTGAAATCCCTTAAAAAGGCTCAAACATAATTTTTTATTGAAGCAGAACAAGGAGCAACGAGATTTGCGTTTTTTATTGATTTTAGCCAGGGTCTTCAATTTTAACAACCTCCCCCCCGAAAAAAAAGTACTAAACGAAGCCCCCCTTCGAACTCGTCTTGAAATCCCACAAGAATCATTCCTGGCTAAAATTTTTAAAACAGAACCTTTTATTTGTATTTTTACAAATTAAACCGACAAACCACTACATAAAAACTTTAAAATTCAAAAACATGGGCATTCATTTGCAATTCCAGAGACATGTGAAAATTCCTGGAACTAAGTCACGTGATGCACGAAGAAAAATTCGAATTTCGACCGCCATGTTGTGTTTGAAATATAAAATTATGAAAAAAATGGCTTTACAAATTTAAAAATAAGCGATATTTACCTTTTATTTTCAACAAACAGGATATGGTAAGACAAGTGGCTTCAAAGCAGAAAGTTTTTCAGCTGTCATACTAAAGAAGTAAGTCTGCCATGACGAACTATTAAATTTATGTGTTCACATTGATTAATGATAGCTTATTTCCAGAAAATTTCAAAGAGAAGTAAGGTTTTAAAACCCTTGAATGGGTACAAATTTTACACTTGCTGCTGAAAAGTAAATTTTCATGATTGAGAATTATGGCACAAAGTTCTCCGCGTTCAGTCATGGACTTGTGCGTTTCAAACTTTGGCAGAACTTAAATTATACCGGAGTGTTGTGTTCATGGTGAAGTTATAAGCTTTCCTTTCAGCCGCTTCTTAGTTGAAACAGAAGCGATTGATAGCAGTAGGTTTTCAGGTCTTATAGCTACAAGTCAAAAAGCAGCCCAATGCAGTGAAAAAATCACACCTGAAATGTTGAAAATTGTAGTCGTCTTGAAATCAATTATAATAGTCTTCATTTACTGTATGTTAAACACAATTGATAGAGTGGATTGTAAAACTATATTTTACTTAATAATGAAAATTTATTTCATTTCCTTCAATATTTTTTTTTTTTTTTTTTTGCTTTAATTTCTTTTGGTATGTATTCTATTTAATATTGCAACTCAGTCCTATAAAGAAAAATGAATTTATGACCTTGTTGCATCGATTTAATATTAAGAAGGACTTCTCTGATTTCCCTTTTAAGGATATCAAGTCTTATTGACGTATTTTATTATACATCGCCAATCTTGAGGTACTCATTTTTTCATATTAGTTGAGATTCTACAATTAATGAAACAACACGAATGCACATATCCAGGGTTCTCCCTAAATTTTGGAGTAGAAGGAGAATAAAATGGAGTAGCTGGCAGAGGAATTTATTAAGGCCGTTGGATACAAAACAAAGTATTTATTAATTTTTTTATTTGGATCTGAGTAGCCGGCGTGGCCCGGACAACTAGCTGGCGATTTGCCAGGGCTTACGGAGATCTCTGCATATCAAAAGATAGCAAAAGTGTGCAAGTAGCTAACATTCAGACTCACATTTATTTATGGTAGATTTAGGGGGTAATGCCTACTACCAATATGGCATTAGTGCTCATATCAGTGACTTCAAGTTGGCCACATCCCACAAGCTTTATGCTTTCACTTTTAATGCACATGTACAAAAGGTAAACAGAGATATTGAGGTATTTTTAGGTTTTTGTTTCCCAGAATCTAGAGAAATTTTTGGTTCACTTAGAGGGAGAATTTTTGTGGTGTACTAAAAACTTAATGAGCTAATTACATCTTTGAAAAGTCAAACACATCGTCATATAAAGATACTACTCCACAAGTAACTTGTCTTCAGAAAATGAGGTATGTATAATCAGTCTTTTGTTCCCATTGATATTAATTTTATATTTCTGTATTTTTAAAATGCACATTGTTGCATGCAAAGATTTATCAAATACTAATGATTTTGTTTGTTTGCCTTCTAAATCTTTGAAACACAATGCTGTTTACATACAAATTTAGTGCATTTTGATAGTTTTTAGTATTTCTCATATTTTACATTTCATATAATTATCTCAGTATACTATAGAGTATAGTTCTTAATCTTTTTCATTAAACTCTCATTGATAGTACAGTAAGAATGCCAGACTGAAGATGAACATTTTGAAATTGATTAAATGTGATAATTAAAATTAATTTTCTCTGTGTATAGCTGACATGCCTTCAGTTCTTCCCACAAACATTATCTGTCTAGTTGTCTTGTTGGTGTTGTTGTTCTCTCAGTTTGGAACATTGTTAGGAACATAATTTTTGTCTTGGCAGTTTATATAATTGGTGCTGGTCTCTCAATGTATTGCTCAATATATAATGTCAGTTCTTCTCACAATGTCCTGCAGAGGTAAAAGTTTGTCAACTCTCTCTATAATTTTATAGCTGATAGAAATTTAGTTCTTGCCATAGACAGTCTCTGCGAAGTTTATCTGACAGGTGTAAGTCTACCCTCATTGTAAAGCTGATTAGACATTGTGTACACATGCAGTGCATCTGACAGAGGTTGGTCTATTCTCATTGTGTAGCTCATAATATTTATAGATTCTGTTCTTGCCATAGGAAGAGTCTGTGCAGTGTAACTGGAGTTGTTGTACTCCCATTGTGTATCTTGTTTATCTCATTAGATTCTGTTCTTGCAATAGACAAAGTTTGTGCAGTGTTTCTGACAGGTCACTGTCTTACTCATTATATTGTAGCTGAACAGATGTACATTCTGTTCGTGGTATAAAAAACTGTCTATGCAATGTATTTGATAAGTGTTGGTCTAGTCTCATAGACAAAGTCTGTGATTTGTATTTGATAGCTGTTGGTCTACTCGCATTTTATGAGTATGTATTCATACGGTGATCATACATTCATTGTATAGTCCCAACATAGGTTCTTTTCCAGCCACAGACAATATCAGTTTAGTGTATCTGATAGCTGTTGCATTATATAGATGAAAATAAAGAATACATTCTCTTCTTGTTAGAGATAATATTTGTGCAGTGCATGTGATACAATTACTTGATCTACTTTCGTTGTATAGCTGAATATATAAATTTTCTATTCTTGCCATAGGCAGTGCTTTTATAGTGTATCTAATTTGTCTTGGTCTTTGCTTGTCAATTATATAGCTGATATAGATTCTGTTTATGCCATAGACAACGCCTTTGCATTGTATCTAATGTGTATTGGTCTACATCATTTTATACCTAAGAAACATTCTGTTCTTGGCATAGACAGTGCCTGTGTAGAGCTTCTAAGAGGTGGTGGTCTACTCTCATTTGTAGCTAGTTTTATTAATATTTATATTATTGATTCTGTTCTTGCCCTGTACAATGTCAGTGCAGTGTATCTGATGACTGTGGGTCTTCTGTCATTTATAGCTTTTATAGATACTGCTCTTTCCATTGACAATGTCAGTGCAGTTTATCGAACAGGTGTTGGTCTACTCTTATTGTATATCTGACATAGGTAATGTTATGCCCTGGAGAATGTCTGCTGTGTATTTGATTATTATTTTTCCACTCTTATTGTGTAGCTTAATATATAGATTCTGTTTTGTATTGATTCTGTTATTCCGGTATTGTATTGATTCTGTTAATGCCCTGGACAATGTCTGTGCAGTGTATCTTGTGGGAGTTGGTCTACTCTCATCTATAGCTTGATATATAGATTCTCTTCTTGCCATGGACATTGTCTAAGTGATGTATTTGATAGGCATTGGTCTGTTCTTATGTATACTGTAGCTGACATAGATTCAGTTTTGCTTGGTCTACATATTAATTTTTATAGCTGATCATTATAGATTCTGTTGCTGCCTTGGAACATGTCTACACAGTGTCTGTTGGTCTATCCATTGTATCTAGATTTTTTCTTGCCATAGACAAAGTCTGTACAATGTATCGAGTACAAGTGTTGCTCTACTCTCATTTGTAGCATATGTAGATTCTGTTCTTGCTGTGGAGAATATCTGTGCATTGTATCTGATAGGTATTGCTCTACTGTCATTTTATAGTTGGCATAGCTGATGTAGATTCTACTCTTGCCATAGATAATGTCTGCACATCTATGCATCAGTGTCTCTGGTAGGGATAATCTACTCTCATTTTCTATCTGATATAGATTCTGTTCTTGCCATTGACAATATGTGTAGTGTATTTGATAGGTGCTGGTCTACTCTCATTGTATAGCTATAAAATATAAATTCTGTTGTTACCCTGTACAATTTCTCTGCAGAGCATCTGACTGCTGTGGGTCTACTCTCATTTATACCTTAAATGGATTCTGTTCTTGCCATAGACAATGTCTTTGCAGTGTATCTGATAGGGTTTGTTTACTCTCATTTTATAGCTGATACAGATTGTGTTCTTGTCACAGACTATTTCTGTAAGTGTATCAGACTGCTGTGGGTCTACTCTCATTTTATAGCTGATACAGATTCTGTTCCTGTCACAGACTGTCTGTGAGTGTATCAGACCGCTGTCGGTCTACTCTCATTTTGTAGCTGATATAAATTCAGTTCTTGCCCTGGACAATGTCTGTGCAGTGTATCTGATTGCTGTGGGTCAGCTGTCATATTGCCAGAGAGAATGTCTTTGTAGCCATCTGTGAATGGTGATAGCAAATTACATGTATCATTCTATAGCTGATGCAGATTCTGTTTCTGTCACAGACAATGACCAAGCGTTTTGGTCTACTCTCTCATTGTATAGGTGGCATAGATTTTGTTCTTGCCATAGATGTCTGTGCAGTGCAGTTGATAGGGTTAATCTACTTTCATTTTAAAGCTGATATAGATTCTGTTCTTACCATAAGCAATCTGTGCAGTGTACCTGCTGAGTATAATTATGTGTTGGGTATTCTGATTGGATGCCACTCTTGTCGAGGACAAAGTCTCCAATGCATTTGTTTGGTGTTGGTCTGATCTTTATGTATAGTTGATATAGCATCTGTTCTTGTCATTGATAATATTACTGCAGTGTATTTGACAGGTGTTGGTCTACTTTAATTGTCTAGCTGAAAATATATTAGATTCCATTCTTGCCATAGACAATGTCTTTGCAATGAATTTTAAGAGGTCTTAGTATGCTCTCATTGTATAGCTAAATATATAGCTAAATATATAGATTCTGTTTTTGCCCTTGACAATGTCGGTGAAGTGTATCTGACAGATATTGATCTACTCTCATTGTGAAGCTAATTTAGATTCTTTTTTTGCCCTGGACAATGTCCTATGTGTATTTGATATGAGTTGGTCTCATCTCATTGTATAGCAAAATGATACAGATTTCTTGTTCTGGACAATGCCTGTGTAGTGAAGCTGGCTGGTGTTGGTTTAGTTTCACTGAATGGCTAATAATTTATAGATTCTGTTTTTGCCCTTGACAATATCAGTGAAGTGTATTGGACAGGTGTTGGTCTATTTGTATTGCATAGCTGATCTAGATTGCATTCTTGTCTTAGAAATTGTCTCATCATTATCATCATCTTCTTCTTCTTCGTTTAATGTCCCTAGTTTCCCATTCCTGGGGTCAGACATGATATTAGTCACCTCCACTGTTCTCCATCCTCTTCCATATCTTCCATGATGTTCAACTTCTTCATTTCTTCTTTCACTGCCTTACTCTAGATCTTTTTTGGCCTGCCTACTGTACTGGCCTTCTTCCTTCCACCTCCAGCTCCATCGCACTCCCAAGTATCCCATTCTTGTCCCTAAGTTTTACATGACCAAACCATCTCAACCTTGTTTTCCCCAATCTATGTAAAAGATTCTCCACCCCACATCTTTGACCTTTTTTAGTAATTTTGTCCTGCCATCTTACTGTTGACATGTATTTCAACATTCTTTGATCACAACTAGCTAGTAGCAATCCTTTCAGTCATTCCATGAGTGCCCAAGTTTCTGCAGCACACAGCAATGCAGGCCTCACAAACATAGTAAATCTTCAAGCTCTTTCCTTTAGTGGAATGCTATGGTTTACTAGCAAACGTGCCAATTCCCTCCGTTTTATTCCAAGCACAGGATATCCTATACCTTAATGCTGATACTACCTCTCCTTCACATGAAATCACAGACTTCCAGGCTATCTTCTCCCACCTGCAATCTCCACAGCATTGCTACAACTCCCCTCACACATGTTGGACATCTAAAGTTATCTCCTGCTCTTCTCAGAATTCTGATCCCCAAACATCTCTGGTGGTACCATCTTTCATAACTTTGATACCATATTGAGTTTGCTCCAACTCCTTTTTGTGGTCTAAGAGCAGGTTCTCTACCCATCACCATCAACTTGGTCTTATTAATCTCAATCCCAACATCTCCATTAGGTCCTCTGTCCTCATTTTCTCCATCAGTTTCGCACCACACATTGCTCTCACCATTGCTCACTCGGTCCTTCTCAAAATTGCCATTTCATTTTCCCTCAAACACCATGTCTCACTCCCATATAACATCGCCGATCTTTCACAACTTGGATAAACCATTCCTTTTGTCTTAAGCGAGAACCTTCTTGAGTTCAGCAACTCTCCACATTCCTTGAACTTCACCCACCCATTCTTGCTCTCGCTGCCACAGCTGCCTCGCAACCACCACTTGCATTCACCTTATCGGTATCCCCCAAATAACAGAAACCTCTCACTGTTTCCACCTCTTCACACAACTCCGTTACCAGTTCTACTAACCATTATCAACTTGCTTACATCTTCCACTCACAAAATCTCTTCCCAACCTCGGGGTCACCCACTTTACTTTTGTGCATCTTCCATGGGTCCATTTCCCGCATTTCAAACACAACACTTTATTTGCCATTACTCGCTTCCCACAAATACCACATGGATCTATCTTACTTACGGACACTTCACTTTCTGCCCCACTCACTACCACTTTTGTCTTCCCAAGGTTCACCTTCAGCCCCTTGCTCCTGAATGCCTCCTTCCATTTCCAGAACTTCTCCCTTAGTCCCTTCATCATTTCACTTTCAGAACCAAGTCATTTGCGTACAACATCTCATTCATCAAACCATTTCTCACATTTTCTGTAACCAAGTTTTCAACCACGACTGGAAAACCAATAGGGACAACACAGATCCCTGGTGTAAATTAACTTTCACCTCAAACTCCTCAGACAACTCTAGTCCAACTCTGACTCTTGTCGTAGCATCTTCATACAAACTCATCACTACTCAGGATTACCATTACCTCTGGTATACTTTTCTTTCTCATTGCCCACTCCAATACCTTCCTCGAGACCCTGTCAAATGCCTTCTCCAGGTCAACAAGGCACATAATTATACAACTTTTCCTTGTCTAAGTATTCCTCTTGCAACCTCCTCAGAATAAACACTGCATCTACCGTTCCTTTGCCTGGCATAAAACCAAATTGCATCTACTTTCACCATATGGCACAATCTCCTCTCTAGCACCTTTTCTACTGACTCCATTGCATGCTCTAGCAACTTCACTCTCCTATATGCCTCACAACTCAATGCATCTTCTTTTATCTTGAAAATCGGTACCATGACACCCAGTGCCCACTCATCTGGCATTCCTCTTCCATCCAACACACCATGACACAACTCCACCATCATACCAATCCCAATCTCCCCACTCACTGCTATCATTTCAGCACATACTTCTGAGGGTCCAGCAGCCTTTCTCGCTTTCATTTCCCTTATTCACCACTTCTTCACCACTAACCCTCTCAACTGGCCCTTCCACCAATTCTGCTTTCACGTTCTGATCCCACCATTCTCCTCATTCATAATTATTTCCATATGCTCTTTCCAGACTTTCCCTCTATCTTTCTCACTGAAATTCAGCCTATCATCACTACTTCTAATGCATCCTTCTCCCTCAGCATCTTTCCCATCCTTTTTCATTGACTTGACAAGCTTAATAAACACCTTGTTTGGATGCTCACTCAGCTCACTCAGCTCCCACTCAGCCACCTCCTTCATTGCTTTCTTTACTACCTTCTTCGCCCAATTAATTTTTCATGTTCTTGTATCTTGCCTTGTTTGCCTCAGTCCCACATTTACACATCTGCTTATGTGCATCCTTCTTTTTTTGCTATTGCTATCTTCACATCCTTTTTCCACTACCATGTGTCCCCTTGATCTCTCCTCCCTTTCTTTTTCCCACATACCACATGCCTTTAACACCCCTTAAAACATTTCCACAAGTGCGATACATCAGTGCTTACCAGCTCTCCTACTCTTCCGTCAAATCTTGCCCTTGTATCATCTTCCCTCAGCTTCCAAACCTTCCTTCTTTCAATCGCTTCCTTTCTCACCACCTTCTTCACTTTCTTCTTAACCAGATCCATGACCACCAGCCTGTGCTGAAGCTCACCAGGGATGAACTTTACATCTCTCAGATACTTTCTATTTTCCTTTCCCACCAGTACAAAATCAATCTCAGTCCCCCTGTGCTGTACGTCACTTTCCTGTTCTCCCCTTTTCTGAACCATGTGCTTGCCACACACAATTCCTTTTCATCACAGAATTCTAACAATATCTTTCCTTCCACATTTCTCTCCCCAATTGCATTTCCTCAATGCACACCCTCATAACCCTCAATCTGTTTACCCACATGAACGTTAAAATCACCCATACCAATACTAGCTCTCCCATGCCGTGAAGATCCCACTCACTCCTCAAATCATCATGAAAACGCTCATTCTCTGTACCCATTCTGCCACTTTACGGACCATACACACATATAATTCTCACCACTTCTTCCTCAAGTACCATCACTACTGTCATCACTCAGTCGCTCTTCCTTTGCACCTCACAACCTTCTCACACAACTCCTTCACCAAAACTTTCACACCTCCAGTACCATCACTATTCTCAGACCACCACAACTTATATCTCCTACCCTTCACACCCATAAAGCTCCTAACTTCTGAACAACCTCAATTGCCTGACCATCCAAGAATACTTTCTTCATGTTTGAGTTCTCAGCTGTCTCCATTGTCTTACACCTCTTGCACTTGAACTGGTTGATATCTCTCAGCATACCAGTAATTCCACTACACTTCTTATGTACCCAATGCTTACAAGTACTACAAAATATGGAGTTGCTCCCTACTCCCTTTCCACAAACTGAGCAGGGGAACTTTCCCTTCTCTTGGGGCTTTCCAACACTGCAACCACTGATCATCACTTTCGTCTTGGCAACATTCACTCTCAGACCTTTACTTTCCATAGCTTTCCTCCATGCCTTTAACTTCAAAAGCAGACCTTCCATTGTTTCACTGGTAATAGTACTAAGTCATCAGCATAAAGCATCTCTTCTGGACAACCTGTTCGAAACTCTCGAGTTTGAGTTCTAAGCTGTATCTCCGTTGTCTTACACCTCTTGCACTTGAACTGGTTGTTATCTTTCAGCATACCAGTAATTCCACTACACTTCTTATGTACCCAATGCTTACAAGTACTACAAAATATGGAGTTGTTCCCTACTCCATTTCCACAAACTGAGCAGGGGAACTTTCCCTTCTCTTGGGGCTTTCCAACACTGCAACCACTGATCATCACTTTCGT
>JAOBBB020060262.1:0-14264 GCA_025331005.2 Zoanthus gigantus
ATTAGCAGCAGGCAAGAAACAGCTTGTGTCAGAGTTTTATGATGAAATCGTAAGTAATTAGTTTCATTTTCTATCAATGACGTTTCGGACTGTAGTCCTTCGTCGGAGGACTACCTTCCGAAACGTCAGTTTTTTAAAAAAAGTTCCTCAATTTATTACGGTGTAAAATTTAACCACTTTTAAAACATAATTTACAAAAACTAAGATAATTTTTGACATCATTTTGGAAAAAACGAGCACTGCTAGTGAGCATAATTTGCAAAGTTCTCCTTGGTTTTCACCAGGCAATGAAGGCACCGAGAACATGTTTTATTTTTTTTAACAATGACGAAAAACATGATTCGGTGGACTGCTCCATTGTGATATTGTTTGTGGAAGGAATTACAAATAATGAGAATTAATACTGCATGACATACGGTACGAAAAACAGCTTGTCCATGTGCCACTCCACTTTTTAGCGTTTTAGAATATTAAAATGCGGTATAATTAACCATTGTCAGTTAATTCCTCTTGAAAAGTGCTATGTCCAATAATTACTTGTGGTTAGTGAGCGTCTTTCAAACTCCTATAAACAAACATTTTTAATTGGATGTTAGGAGTTTGCCAAGCTGGTCTATTCAGAACAGCTGCTTCGTTCAGAATGTAAAAACACATACAGCAAATTCAGTTGAGCCATAAAAACAGACTCGTTTAATTTCATAGCGTCTGTAACAAATTCTAATACATCTGGCAAAATGGCGTCCTCAAAACTTGATGAAAAACAACACCTAGAAACAGCAAGAACAGAAATTGAGTCCTCTAGCCTTGTTCGCTCTAAAGCAGACAAAATTGCCATAGATGCAGATTTTATTTTGAATCCTTCGAGCGACTGGAAGAAGTTAAAATCCTTTTCTCGGGTAAGTTTTAGGAACCAAGGTCATGATCTGCTGAGTCGCGACAGTTTAAAAAATCAAAATACTTCATAGCTTTGACGTCAGTGAATGAAGGACACGAGTTTTCACGCTATATAGGCCACTGCAGGAGAGGAAGCATAAAAAATATTTTTATAGCTTCAACGGCATTCGCACTCGTGACGTTTGCGATACCGATGCAGACTGGGTTCGAATCCCAACGATCATTTATAACGTCAA
Organism: Zoanthus gigantus; assembly: GCA_025331005.2. Taxonomy (NCBI): domain Eukaryota; kingdom Metazoa; phylum Cnidaria; class Anthozoa; order Zoantharia; family Zoanthidae; genus Zoanthus; species Zoanthus gigantus. The sequence continues at coordinate 1,131 of JAOBBB020060262.1, forward strand.
GCTATACATCGGTTAATAAACTGGCCACGTTTTTAAACGATCACTTAAAAGTGATCGCATTAGAGATTATCTTTGCGACATACGCAAAAACGATCAATCTAAACCTGTCTCTCGCCATTTTAATTCTTCTAATCATTCTATTTCTGATTTTGTAGCATTCGGTCTTTCTGTCATCAACGACGGCAACGATTATCGCAAGACTAAAGAAATGCGACTAATTCACGCTTCTGCTAACCTTCACTTTCTGTTAACCTTCTGCTGTTCCGGAACCCTTTTGTCTTTTTAACAATTTTTTTCTCACACATCACTATCCTTTTATTTCCTTTTGTTTTTTATATATACCTATCTCATTGCATATCTTAATCATCCTCAGGGATTTACAAACATGAAGATAAACCAACGCTTGTTTTTGAGTCAGTGAAAAAATCACTGACTCAGGTAGGATTTGAAACGTCAGTTTTTTTAATATTCTTTCTCAATTCACTACGGTGTAAAATTTAAACATTTCCGACTACTCGTAAAATGTTTCTATAGAAACACCGACGCAGTATTCCAATCATGCATGATGCATTGTTTACACCGCGGTACAAACTCAGTCACAATAATCATAACCGCGAAGATCATTCATAACTTCATTGCTTACACAGCGAACAAACTCAGTCGCAATAATCATAACCGCGACGGTCATTCGTGTCATTGTTTACACTGCGGTACCTTATTCATAACGTCATTATTTACTCCTCGGTACTAATTCAGTCTCCAAAATCGTTATTACTTTGTTATACGATCACGAATTTAAGATCCTGGGGAACTATTATCATATATAGAGGATACTAACTGATTTAATGCGATTTTTGAGTGTGTTTAAAGGACCAAAAATATTAACATTTTGCAATATATTCTAGGATGATATATCGAGCGGCCATGAAATTAGTGGACAGGAGGCTCAAGATGGCTGCCTTTAAAGCCTAGCTACTAAACTAGATTTTAGAAAGTGCGCAAAACCAACGAGTAGTTTCGAAGCCTCAATAAAATTTACGTATTGGGGCGTACTTGTTTATGCAGTATTATTTATATCTCACCTATATGGCTAATCCTAACCCTAGCCCAACAGGACCCGGTATGCGCGAGTTTTTTTTTTTTATCCGGTGTCGGTTCCGACTCAGTTTTAAACGCTGATATAATAAGCAAGCTCATAGAAAGTCTCGCGCATGCGTGTAGAACTGAGTCGGAACCGACACCAAAAAAAAAAAAAAAAAAAAAAAAAAAAAAAAAAAAAAAAAAAAACTCGCCCACTACGCTCCAGTACGGAAATTATCTCGAAGCCTCTCTGATAAATCTTTAAGTATAAGATGTTTTCTGAAGTAAAACCATGAAGCATACTAATAATTTAAAACTAAATTATGACCCCAAAATCAAAAGTATGCAAACTAGTAGATTGTTTTTGCATCTTATCAAATCCAAGCCAAAATAAATTACAGCGTGCACTTGCTAAAAAAACAGATATTGACAGCAGTCCTTTCAAAGAAATAACAGTGACAAAATGTCATATATTAAGAAAAGTTCTCGTGAGAATGCAAAACCTTTAATTCAGCCCAGACGCCAGAGGGAAGGAACTAAAGGGAAGGGAGTCTTCGAGCGCCAAAGGCACAAGTAATCTAGGGGGGTCAATGAACATGTTTCCCTGAGAAATCTTACAGGTGTAGGGGGGGATGGGTGGTTACTCGCGGTCAAATACGGTAATAAAAGTTTGGAGTATAAGAAGAATTCGAATGAAATTATTCTAACAGGAATTTTTCTGAAAGTTAAGAAAGCCTTTGATTTTCTTGACGTTCAAAAGGGGGATCGTTTGCCCCTTACGACCTCCCCTTATCCCCTTCCCTCGCGACGCCTCTGGCTAGCTACGTACCATAGTGGGATTTTTTAGTATAAACATGATTTTAGTTAACTGGTGTTTGAAAGCAACAATAAATTTTTTTTCTCATAAACTAACTGAGATGAACTTAAATGATTTAGATGAACGAAGACATCAGACAATTGTTCAAGAAAAAGCAAAACAGTCCCGAGCAACCAAAAGTACTGGAAACAGCAGGACCGAGGGGGAATGGGGCTGACTTAGGTTTGATTTGGGAAAAACTTTTGTCTTGTTACATCGCAAACAAACCCATGGAGGAAAGAGACAGACAAGTATGCGAAGCTTTGGTGGAAGCCCTTAAAAACATTTATCCCGGCCTGGAGCTGTTAGCGGCCCGTTTTCCACTTTATGGTTACATGTCGGATAACAGCGGCAGGGTATATTTGTGGCAGGGAGAGGCGAATGCCGTGGGATATCATAATGGAGAGTATGTGATTGTGGAATGGAAGGTACTGGACATTTTAAATTACTGGACGAAGGAGGCGGAGATGTCCTACGGAGCTCACTTTCACCAATGTCTGATATACGCGATGCTGCTTCAGATGCAGCTACAGCTCTCGTATCGACCCAAGGTTTTAATCGTGCCAATTCATTCGCTTACGGGGAATCAGATTCATCCAGGTCTGTTCAGTGATATACCCAAACAGACAAAGGCAATCCTTAGCAGCTACACTTGGTCTGTTGAGACGCCGCGGGTTGAGCCTCGTATTCGTTCTCCCAAAAAAAGTGTATTTAAGATCGGAGTCCCAGTTGGAGCTGTGAGTCCTAATACTGCTCTAAAGGATCTCTTTTGGCCGGAAGCAACAGTAGCTGATTTACTCAAAGAGATACATTACTTGAAGGTTGAAGACAAAGACATCTAATCGCAACAGCACGTAGTTTATTATTCAGTCCTAGGTTGAAAAGTTTGATCATTCTATTAATGTCTTTATTTAGGTTTCAAATCATATATATTTAGCCGGCCAAAGGCCTAGTAACTGGGGACACCATCTTTACCACTCTTAGGTGGACGGAGACCTTTCACATGACAGACAAATTCACACACAAACACTGAAGTCTCCGAGGGCCTACGGTTTAACGTCCTTTTCCGAGAAGACGCGAAAGTCTAACCATTTGCGGATGTTAGAGAAAAATCAGCACGTTCTCCTCAATTATTTTAAAACCCTGAGTGTTGGTCCGGCCGGAAATCGAACCCGAGCCTCCCGCACGATTGACTGGCACCTTACCAACTAAGCTATTGCCGTAGGAAAAGTACAAAAGTAACGTTTTAGCGTTAGCACATCGTCTTTAATTCCACAGCTATTGCTCTGAAAAAGGGCTAACGTTCGAACAAGCTCGTAACCAGGCTCATTTCACTGACGTAGTGATGACGTCAGTGAAATAAGCCTGGGTACGAGGTTGACGCTTCGAAACGTCAGCTTTGCGCTTTCCCTAACGGCGGTAATGATCAAATTTTTCAACCTAAGGGTAACTTAGACAACTCAAGGATAATAATTTTTGCAAGTGATGTAAGGGCTTGACGTAAAACTATTTTTACCTGATAAGTAAAAATGAAAGTTCAATGCTTGTGGGAAAATAATTTTAATTAAAGGAGAATTGAACCTTAAAATTGATTTTTTATCGCTCGAAAATTTAGGCATAGTAGAGCAACTTTATGAAGTTCTTTTAAGCTGTTAGCCGAGCAGTTAAAAAAAATTGATGTTTTGTAACGAATCGACAAAATTTGATCGGCAGTTCAATATATGATGTCATCGGTTGTTTATGACGTAGTTGTGATACTAGAATGATTAAAACGAGGAAAACGTGGTTACTGTACGGCTTTTGGCTGCTATAAAAGAAAAAAAAACTTCGCAAGACATAGCTCGCTTAAAAAACATCAAAATTTTGAAGCACACTGCCATATTTAAGCCTTGAATATCGTAACCAACGTGATACCATACCCCTGAGAATCTCACTATAGCGACTACGGTATCAAACTTTTCTTAGTTTCTATATTTAATTTCTCAATGTAATTTGACTTTAATTAAAAAAAAAATCACAGAGTTAATCTACTATACCAATAGATTCAAACTTACTAGTCCGTGGGCTATTGAGGTTTGAAATATATTAGCCAACAGTCATTACTGTACCTAGGAGCCAAGCCTGTTCTCATACTTCCAATCATTCTTTGTTTTTCCAAAACCTGTTTTACCGTAACTAACCCTATGGCTAGTTGATCTGAAATTTTTGTAGCCCAAAACCCTTTTTTATTAGTCCTGGCTAATGGACTATTGCTAAGATTGAGCACTTGCCCAAAATGGGTTTAACTTCAGCTTGCTGTGTAGGACTGCAGTAATTTGGGAAAAATAATAAGACAAATTAAATAAAATGTTAGATTAAATAATAGTCCATCTGTGTTCCAGGTGGAAGAAGCCAAACAAGAGCTGCAAGAAGTTGTTGAGTTTTTAAGAAACCCAGATAAGTTCAAAAGACTTGGTGGCAAACTTCCCACAGGTATCTTTTTACAATATGGCTTCTTCTTTTTCAGTCTTTCATCTTTTGTATAGAGTGCATTTGCCAAGTATTCCTATGAAGCTGGAACAGAACCTTTGATTGCTTATAAATGCTCTTAAGATTGAAAAGTAAAAGTAACTATTGTTATTGAAAAAAAAAAAACTCGGATTGAAAAAAGAAGCAAATTATAAAGTAGATAATTAATCACTATTCCTAACTATACTTGCTACTGCATAATTCAGGAAAATAGGATGACTATAATAATTCTGTGTCAACAAACTTTGGTCACTAGTTCAAAGGTCAGTTTGAACTAACCCAGGGTTAAAATTAAAATTGTTTTCTCTTCTTTCATTATATACACCGAACGCATATAATATACTTTCATGTCATTTCATTAATTCTATGAGTACCCAAATTTACGGTGTTCAACGTATCCATAGAGAAAATAATGCCTTGGGATCCCTGCAGTTACCTCATACATTACATTAACTGGCTGCATTTCCAGCGTGGTTAGTCCTTGTAGTGTAGTGGTTAACACGTCGGACTAGTAAACCGAAGATGTCGGGTTCGATTCCCGCTAAGGGCTTAAACATTGTTTTCTCTTCTTTTATTCTAACAAAGAGTCTGGCAACGTTTGGGCACAATTGTGCAGCCGCCAAGATTTAAAAGCAACAAAAGAAGAGCAAACCAAAAAGAGAGTCGATTTGTTAGACTATCTTTGAGTCTGGGATGTGAAAGATGAAAGCGAGTTGTTCAAGAGGATGCTGGCTCCTCCAAAGGAGAGAGTTCGCTTTCCAATCTTTGAAATGATGGAGTCGTTTGAAGAAGAGCTCGCTGGTTGGACGTCAAGTTGTTGCTAGAATCCACGGTTCTCATTTAAAAAAAGTAAAGATATATGAAACAAAAGTTAACCCTAGCTACAAGTTGACAGACGTTTTTGATGCTGAAAAAAGTTTTGGTTTTGATCCAGAAACACGAAAAGAGGGCCATTTGCTTGAAAATAAATTGAGTTCACGTGCGGTTTCATTGTCATTTCATGCTGGCAAGTGGTTGGAGAAAGACATGGCAGCCCCCTGAAGCATTTGGTTGTCCTTGTTCCAGCAAGAACGCTCGAAAGCGTCTGAGGAAGAACAGACCTTATCTCAAGAGGATTTAATTGATTATTTAAGATTATGGAACCCTAGAGACAGCGAAGAATTGTTTGACCGGATGTTGGCACACCCGAATGAAGACGTCCGATTTCGAGTGAGAGCAGCTTTTTTTTTTTTTTTTTTTTTTGGCAGAGTGTTGTGAGGCTGTTGATTTTGATGACCTGTTGCAACTTGTCTCGGACCTGTGGCTGGATATCAAACAGACTGAAAAAGAGTTTAGTTATAAGTTTGAAAAGATGGGCGAGGCAGTGAGTTGGCTCGCGGAAGATCAGTAAAATAAGCAATGCTGTGCCAAGGAGGAAAACTAACTGAAAAAATATACCAACAGACGGTGTCTTTGAACGATCTTGTTGTTGTTTAATAAGAACAATCTAATCTGTGTATAAGTTTAAAAAGTTCGTGTCTCTACGTACAATAATAAAAAGAGTTCAAAAAATATTTTTTATCCCATGGTTGTTGGTTCCTCTATCCTAGAATAACCGTAAGGGTAATTGATAAACGTGTCGGGGTCCAACGCACGTTTATTGAGCACCAAACGGTAATGCCGGGCTTGGGTGTTGAGGGTATAGGTCATGGGCTGCCGAACAGACGGAGTCGTGCCCACGAGGTGGTGAAATACGCCATGAAAATAATCAAGTTGGGCGACACATCTTCCATCTGTTCGTGCAGCTTGAAATGCACGTCCACCCGATCCACAGTTAGAGGACTGACGTACTGAACATCGTACTAGCCACTGCCCAGAAACGTGTGCATGTCTTTAGCACGGGTAAACTCGCGCACTTGCGTCTTGTTGGTACGTTGACCAAACTTTCCCCACATGGAATTGAGCATGAGTTTGACGACGATGCGTTTACTCGGGTTGTGTTGCATGTGCTCGATATCCAGATGAATGCCTTTATGGGCCTCGTAGCCCGCACAATGCTGTTGGCGTTGTTTCGGTGTCGTGCAATGCGCTGGAAACCCGCTAGCCTCTACTTTCAGTTTGAGCCAGGTGAAGACATAGTCTCGAAAGAGTTAGACCTTCCTGACTCTGTTCGAAATGCCAGATAATCGTGCACCTTGAGGAGCCGATACCCGAGAGCAAGCGCTTTTTGCAACTCGGGAGCACACCACGTTCCCGTCAAGGTGCGCTGCTTTTGGATGTGTGAGCAGCGGGTCGATTTGGCAGCCAGAGGTAGATCGATCTGGGTTTCACACAGGTTTTACAGACAAGAAACGTCAGCTTGTTGGCATGGTGGCAAGGCAGTACGGGATGAAACAACCGGTAAGACGGCACAATGGTGCAGCACATCAATCCAAAATAAGAGATGTCGTTGTCTTCCGGATGGTTCGGATGGCCGATCGGATACCTCTTGATCTTGTTGACGTACGGGTACAAACTGGTGTAATGTAGGCAAAGTTTTTTTTTAAAAGATTGAATATCGCTGAATACTTTTGAGTTTCAATTTAATTCGTAAGAGATACATCTTTTACAAAAAAAAAACACTATTCTTTGATAAAAAAAAATACGGTTATTTCGAGCAATTGTACAGCAGCGGAGTATTAATTTGACTGCGTTCAGATTCTTATAAGCGTTTGGAAGTTTTAAGTATACTTTTAGAGTAGAAAATGTTTTGTTTCTGTATCACACAGTTCTCGCAAAGCTAGACATCATGTGAATATTTGTCCCTGCAGTAACTAGCTAGTAGAGACAGTGTGGTCGACTAATTAGTTTTAAAGACAGAGTTTGAGTTAAAGAAAATTGGTCGAAACAGTAATTATTGTTCCCCTGAAAGGTGAAAAACCCCGCACTTCCAATGAAATTAGGAAAAATAAAAATTAACAGCAAAATAAATTTTACAAGTTTGGTTGATAATAAAAAAAAAGAGGCCATTACATGCCAAAATAAACTTTACAAGTTTGGTTGATAATAAAAAAAAGAAGCCATTACATGCCATTGAGTTATCTGATATGTTTCATGGCAATGTATGCAGTGTTTTCTACTACACAAATCTTTAATAATTGTTTGACACGGCAATACATATCGCTGTGCTTCTATTTTTCTGTCAAATCAGACACAGCTTAAAACCCAGAGTTCAAACAAATATGGTATAAATTTATTTATGCTTATTTTAAAGTTTGCAAGTTGCATTCATTTTAACATTTAACTACAAAATTCATCCGACTTTCAACATTAAAATTGCCCCACTGAAAGCACAGAAAGCAATGGCGAACATTTCTCAAAAGTCAAGAGAGCACTGGCAAAATTTGCCGTTCACTGGCCCCTACCTGAAACCCTGCAAAGGAAAATTCTCTGGCATCACTCAAAAAATTATCAATCAAATTCTCAAACGGTTTTGTAACAATGAGTTCAATATCAAGATAGTTTTCTTTAGTTTTAAAACTAGATTATTGTTTGGAAGGAAAGACCATATCCCTAGGGGGCTCAGAACTCTCGTCGTTTACAGATTCACTTGTACAAGTTGTGGAGCTTGTTATGTCAGAAAGATCTCCCAACATCTTGATACGAGGATCAACAAGAACCTTAAAATGGATAAGGCCTTACACATATACAAATACTTAATGGTTTCTGAAGGTTGTCGACAGAAATGTTCACCTGACTGTTTTTCCATCCTAGATCAGTCTGCAAACATCTCACAACTCAAAATCAAAGAAGCTATTCACATCCTTTGGGAAAAGCCCTAACTCAATCAATAACTAATGCATGTCAGCCTAAAACTATCACTTTTTAAAATCCTCCATTGTATTATGCCCTTTATTTATTTATTAATTTTTTCCCAGTTTTGTAATCTTAATTTTATTCTATGATAATGATGAATATATTCTATTGTTACATTTCCCATTTATATTCTATGTGCAATACTTGATTCTGTTATTCTGATGAAGGCATGAGACATGCCAAAACTGTCATGCCAGTCTCAGTCTCAATAAATACAGCATGGATCTTCATCAAAGTTTTAACAAACTTACTTCTCCATCTATGACCATCCCATTTATGGCATTAGATGTGTATCTGAACAAACTAATCAAATTTTTACTTTTCAAATCTAGGTTTATCTCCAGATAAAAAATGTTTTCTTAAACTTATTAATTTGTTTTGTTTCTCTATCGGCAAATAATACAGAAAATGAGAAAGTCACCTTCAAGTGTCTCCTATATTCCGAGTTTCTCTCTATTAACACTGACCCCTGGAGCAAATCTCCTATGGCAACACTAATTGGTTCATCAAGCATAAAAAGATCCTGTTTCCAATGCGTAATTTCAGCACTGGGGGATGTTGATAAATTAACAGGATCCTTATTGTTAAAGCTATCATTGGGAATATCACTAAACATGACGTCAAACCACGATCCAAAACCATGCATCATGGCATCCTTAACTATTTCAAACTCCACTATTTCATGTGCTGTCTCTAGATCTGACTCAATGAGTGTCTTCATGTTCAGTTTAAGAACTGGCTTCGCATCTGAGAGACAATCTTCTGTTTTAAGCTCATGGTTGTAAAACGGTTTTCTGAAAAAATCATCCTTGGCTTTCTTCATTAAAGGGGAGAAGTCAAAGCCATATTGATCTCTCCAAAAGTTAACTCTTTCGTCATAGACTTCTTTAGCCGTACAAGGAACCAAATACAGTGTTGCGAGAGACGGCCAGATAACTCCCTGTGAAGTTAACCAGCGGTCTCTAGCGACTAACACAGAATCAACCATAAACTCGAAAATCAAAAACGTTCCCATCCATTCAGATATTATCATGTCTACTTTCTCTGGCAGTTCTATATCCTCAATTTTTCCTTTAATAACCTTAATTTTTTCTGTGAGTTGGTTTTGTTGGACAACGTCGACTACGAAATCCGCCATTTCGCTTGCCTCGACCGCATAAACTTTTCTGGCTTTACCTTCTCGAGCACAAAATAAACTTAGTATACCACTACCACAGCCGACATCTAAAACTGCCTTGTTTTTCAAGAACTCTGATCCACACTCGATAGCTTTTCTATAGGCACTTGTTCGTGCTTTGTCGGACAGCATCTCGATGTGAATTGTAAGATCAGAATAATTACTAAAATACTCATCGTCCTGCCACTCATTATGTCGCTTGTACTCATATTCATTCATAAGGTGGTTAACAGGAGCATAACCACATGACCCTGCCAGTTCACACCACCACCAGTCTTTCGATTCTTTGCTAAGGACGGTCAACTTGTCACCTTCTTTGAAGCTCAACTGGTCCCCATTCTTAGCGCTGTAGTCAGAAAAAGCAACAAGGCACTCAAAGGATTCCACAAGATCATCAGTATCTGTTTCAGCCAATATATCTCCTATGATGCTTTCTCCGCGTGATTCGTCTGAAAGCGAAAGCGACTCTCTTCCATCCAGGCCTGTCCCGTCCGCCATCTTGGATGAAAGTCTGACCCACAATGCACACGGATAGGCCAGGTCCCCAAGCAAATAGCATGGACAGAACGCAAAGGAGAGAGTTTTACTAAAGATTTTTAACATAATTTTGTTGGGTGCCTAATATACATTTTATGATGTCTAAAGGGATATTTAGTAGGGCATTAAAAGATGCTTCGTTATCAGTAACGACGTCAAGGGACGGTGGAAGGAGTTTTGGAGGTACGATTTTATTATTCACTAAATGAAACGACCAGATTGTTTAGTTTGCTACATTTCCATTTCTGATGTCGAATTCCATATAAATTTTGGTGTTAGGTTTGCTGTAAAAAGCTTTTTCCATTATATAAATTTTGTATCACGATATTTTTGAGGTTGTGGTAATATATTAATCACAAAGTTTTCTCTAATCAATGAAAAAGCTAAGTTATACATAATTACAGTTAGTAGTTTTAATACCTTACAAAGCGTGTTAATTATATATCAGGATATTGGGTAAATTTTCTATTTTTATAGTGATTGATTAGCCATCCCTGGAGTCTAGTATATGCATGTGTAATTCAAAGCTTACACTTCTGGGATGTTACTCATGTCTTCCCACAATTTGTATAATACCCCTTCTCTTTGGATTTGTTTGAAAGAGGAACATCAAGTGTATTTGTTGAGAAAGTATTAAATATTTAAGGTTGATAGTCATTAACTTAGAGGCAGTGTTACAGCCTGCATTGCTGTATGCTGCAGAAATCTGGGCACTAACAGAAAGATTGGAAGGACTGCAAGGTAGTTGTGATCATAAAATGTTGAGATACATGCCAAGAGTAAGATGGCATGACAGTATTACAAAATAAATGAAGAGGTCAGAAGAAGATGTGAGGTGGAGAACCTTGAACATAGATATAAGGAAAACAAGGTTGAGATGGTTTGGTCATGTAAAACATAGGGATGAGAATAGCATACTCAATGAAGCTGGAGGTGGTAGGTTAAAGACCAGTATGTAGACCAAAGAAGACCTGGAGTAAGGTCGCTAGTGGAAGAAGACATTACAAAGTTTAACATCATGGAAGATATGGGAAAGGATATAAAATAGTGGAGGCAAATTATATCATATCTATCCCCAGGAGTGGGAAGCAAGGGACATTAAACAAAGATGATGATGATGATCATGGTGATGATGATGATGATGATGATGATGATGATGATGATGATGATGCTAACTTTTAGGACTTCTTGTGGTCTGATAAGTGTATCATCTCTATGGAATGTTTAGTGTTTTAACTAAAGGAAATTTTCGTTGAAATAGTGATTGTAATAGAACTTTAAATAATTTATTAGTCTGTACATGTATATGTCAATTTTTTTCATACAGTTGTCCTCACAGAGTTACAGTAAAGTAGTTATTTTTGTATCAATAGATAACAGTCGCGGTGGTTCAAGAGGGGGAGGGCACTGGAGGGGAAGAGGTAGAGGATCTAGGAACAGGGGTCGTGGCAGAGGTGGCAGCCGAGGAAGCTACAGTGGGCCGTCCCCAAGATCATACCTTGAAGAGGATAATGATGGAGACTTTGAAATGGATAATGAAGCTCCAGAGAAGCCTGATAGATTGTAAGCTTTATGATATTGAATTAGTTTTTACTTAAATTGTTCTTACTTTATTATTATCTCGTTATCAAATAACAACAATTAAATTAATGAATTACTGTTGAGTTGTTTCATGCACAAATTGGAATAGTTTATGATGTCTTATCAGGACATAGTTTACATTTGGGTCAATCTACGAAACAGAAAGGGTGTTGTGGCCACTGTCCTCTATTTTGATGAAAAAAGTCAATGATTACTTAACAACTCATTTTATTTATTTATTTATAAACATTTAGGATCTAGTGAGGTTCCATGGAGAGAAGATAATAGGACTCGAGGTCCCTTACAAAGATCTTTCTCCAATGGTCAGAGCAGCAATATCAGCAAATTCATGTTATACATTAAACACCACAGTAACTGATAGGAGCAATAAATAAAACTAGAGAAAGTCTACTGTAACTACACAAAATATACACCTAACTAAATTATTGTACATTAAGACTACACTGAGTAAAGCGGAAAACAAAAAAAAAAAAAAAAAAAAAGTCTAGCAAGTGCAAGGTGAAAGCAGGCTTGAGTGACTACATAAGGGACAGATTATACGCCATGAACGGATATTTTCTACGTCAAATGTGTGATCGAGACGGTCAAGAAAGAGCAATAGGGTTCAAGAGTATTAGCTTTGAGGATGAGATGTGCTTAATTTAGGAAATTTAATTAAAGTCGTTATTATAACGAGAAGAAACACACGGCTTTTCATTTTTTTTGTCAAACAAATATAAACAGTATGTTTGAAGGTACTAAAGATTAGTTGGAAGGATCGAGCACCAAACATGAAGATCTTGGAGATGGCAGATATCGAAACGAGTTGTGATGAGAGGAAAAGAAAATGGAAGTTTATTGGAGACGCGTTGAGGAAAAAAAGGAAAGCATATGAGGAACAGCCTTGACGTGGACTCCCGAAGGAAGGTGGAAGAGGTGTCGGCCGAACCTGAACCTCAATGAGGAACATCACACAGAAGTCGGATCAATAAATGATCTAAATGCCATTATAAACTCAAAAATAAAATAAAAATAAAATAAAAAGGTAAAACCAGTTCGACGTTTAATTTGACTTTGTCTTAGCACAATATTTCTGTTGTCCATTACCAGCCTTCTTCATATAGACCGCGCTTGAGACTCGCCCTGGGCCCTCCTCGTCCACAAAATCCTCAATCCGCTCCAGACAGTTTGACCATTTTGCAATGTTTATTGAGGTATAAAATAGACTTCTGACTCATGAATTCTAGCTAAAGTCAAATTCCTTTCCTAGCCTAGCGGCTCATGGGAGCCAGTACTTATCTTCGGTTGTTGTCGTGTTAAGCAAAGAGCACACTTTGGTAGAGTACGCTTAAATGGTTGCCTGTTAATCAATTGTGATTAAAAGTTTTTTTTTATGATAAAATTACAGTAATGAGCAAGCAGGTAAACTAAAGCTGAATGCAAAAAAACGTTTTGAACAAAAATGGTTGTCTTGATGCACCAGCAGAATGAAACTATTTGCAAACGAATAAAAATTGTCAAGCACCGATAGATATTTTTTATCTACTTGCTCTACTCTAAC
>JAOBBB020060360.1:0-14264 GCA_025331005.2 Zoanthus gigantus
TCACTCGTAAGAGATATTATCAACACTCGAAGATAAAATCCGTATCTCCGCACAGCCATGTAATATCCTCTATATATTGCATTTGAACAAAACAAATCAATCAAACAAATTTTGGATATGCAATGCGCTCAGTAGTTTTGTTAACTCACTTTTGAAAGCAAAAAGTGAAATAGCAAATTGTCACTAGAATGATTAAAAAAACTTGCTATCACAACGGACATTTTACAAGTCGGATTAAGAAAACAAAACCACAGTAGCATAACCATATAATTCATTACTTTTACAAACAGAAGACAATGCCAATTGTTTTAAAAAAAAATTCCACAGCGCAAACTTAACAAAAGAAATAATCAAGAAATTTAAACGTCTTGTGGCTTTGTTTTTATGTGAGGAAACCATTTTTAGGCTATTAATTTTGTCAAGTGACCTAGCTTGAGGTATATCTTCAGTTTTAGTTTATCTGTGCATGGCTGCAGTGGTAAACAGTTTTTAAAATGACCAAGGTTTTGTCAGGAGCTAAATTTAATATCAAGATACTGAAAGGAAGGCAATCAAAACCACAAAATATTTTGCTGGGTGAGAAAAACTACAGAAAATTGAAGTGTTTGTAACAGTCACGAAACTCATTCCTAACGAAACAAATGAAGAGGCAGCTATTAAGTCGGAAACAACGTTATTATTTTGGTGCGTGACTTTTGGAGCCATAGCAACTGCAATCGTTTTGAGTAACGGTCTTACAGTTGCCGGCATTATACACATGCGACGGTAACGCTCATAGGAGACGAAACAGCCATTTTCTCTTGGGGAGAGAGACTGGGTCGGAGTCAAGAAGGCCGCATGTAATTTTGGCTCCCATTACAAGCTACAGAGGCCACATATTTGCGAAATTGTCCCGCTGAGCAGGGACAATACCTAGCGGTATTAAATCAGTATCTTGCACTTTTGAATTTATGATTTTCCTTATTACATCTGTCACTTGTGGTTAACACCAGCGCGGTTGGAAAGTGTACAAGGAATGTTTGCAAAAACCAGACCCCAATTAACAACCGGAATTGTATTACAAATCATATTTGGAGAATGGATCAGAGAGGCGCTAAATTTGAACTTGAAGCATGTTTTTTCACTCTTGGTCTCCTATTTCGCGATGCAGTTTACAAGTTCGACTTCGTCTTCGAGTTCGTTTACACCAGTATTTTCGAAAAGCCTTGACCAAAGTAAATTCTGGTATGTACATGATGAAAAGACTTGGTAAATACCTGAATGCAAAATTCGAGACTCCTCTGTTTACAAGGCATTCCTGGACGAAGTTGCTTTGAATATTGAAGGCAAAGACTTCTAGAGACGGGAAACGGCACGGCTTTCTTATCCACCAATGGACGATCGAAACCACGGAAAGTTGTGAGTCTTGGCACACCATTTGCCGTGCTTGGTATTCTGCTTCGAGCCAAAGATCTCCGTGGGCATACGAAGGAGAATCAAGAAGTTATCAGGCGGGAAAAAACATTTATAAATTCCTTCGATCTTGAGGATGTGGAACAACGCGCGCGCGCGAAAAGTGAAGTTCAAAATGGCGCCATCGGGCCAATTAAAGAAGCCCTTGTAAATAACGAGGATTTCAAGCCCAAGTATACCTCTTCACCGATTGAAAAACGTAAAACAGAAAGGCCATCTTACCGTTGTACCCTAGCACCCGACTACAAAAAGAGAAAAACTCGCGAGCGACGTACAGAAATATTTATCGAGGTAAAAATTTTTGTCACCAGCATGGTGAGAATTTGGCAGAAGTAATTTCCTATTGCTGCCTCACCGATTCTGCTTCAAAGCCCTCAGAAGCTCGAGAAACTGTAAAGGAAGTTTTTAGGACGGCTATTGAAAGTAGAGGCCCAAAAAAAAGGCCTTTGATTTGCTCGTCAGTGAGGACGATTGGAATTGCCTCATTGAAGATATGCGCGTCCCAGACTGGCAGCTCCTATTGTTTAAACTTCAAGCGAGAATTTCGGATGAAGGCTGGCAGAGCTTTACAAATTTGACCAAACTGGTTAGGACGGGGGTGAGTCTTATATTATAATGTATTATCTTTTAACTAATTATATGGTCAGGCAGGAAAAGACCTTAATCTGTATCTATTTTTTGTTTTTTAAAGTTTAAAATCTTTTAAATATTATCCGTGCTCGTTTGCACAGGTAAACAAATGCAAGCTGGCAAAGTCGTTAAAATCTCTTAGATTTGGAAATGTTCTTTGGATTTATTGAAAATTTTTTAAGCGTGAAAATAGACGCGTATAAAATCATATGAATTTTTTTTCGGAAGTAACCCTATAAACAGTTTTTGCTGAAACATTTAAAAAAATGCTCTTTGTGAAATAATTCATTTCAATGTTCAAAGCGTAGTCTTCCCGTTGTGCTTACCAGGTGTTGTCGCCCGTAAGCAGGAAAATTGCCAGGTGGTGTCGCCCGCAAATTTTTGGAAGACGAGGTTTTGATACGTTGAATCAATGTTCTTGCGGGAAGTAGGCGCATATAAAATTATTTATTTTTCAGAATCAAACCTATAAACACTTTTAACTAAAAACGTTTTAAAAACATGCTATTTTATCTAGACACATTACAAGATTTATATTTTACTTATATAGAACAATATCGGTTACTAAGAAAAGCATTTCAGCAAACTAAAGTAGCCTAGTGCATCAGCGACAATGTAATTGATTATATATCCATCTGAAATATCATTTTATTAAAAGTACAAGATTACCAATACCGTAAACGCTCTAATAATAAGCCCCCGGGGGGACAGTGTTTTTATTGTCCGTATTTTGAGCGCGTTTACGCATTTTAATATACCCTATTCATATTTTCTAACTGACGAAAAGCGAAGCTTTTACGCTCGAAACGTCTTAATTTATATTTTAAAAAAATATTTTACCATTATGCCTGATTGCAGTTTCTCAATTTTCATTTTGCATTTTGTTAATGTTATACATACAGAATAGTTGTAATAATTTAGTCATTCTATAATTGAACTACTATACCCCATATGCAGTAGTATTTTCACTTAACAGTTAACCACTGTTTCTGTTTTAACCATTTTTTAAAAAAAAAATCCAGATCAAAAATAACCTATATAAGAAATTTATCAAGACCAAATCCACCTATTACCATAGAAAATTTAAAATTTATAGAAACAAAGTAAACCATTTACTCAGAATCAGTAAGAAGGCATATTATAATCAATATTTCCTTGATCATATTAAAGATGGCAAGAAGGTATGGAACGGGATAAAGCAAATTGTACACCATAAGCCAAGAACAAGTCAAAAAATCATTAAACTTGTAGATAATAGTCAAGAAATCATTGATCCAAAGCAAATTGCTGATACATTCAATACCTTATTTGCTAATGTTGGAAAAGAGCTAGAGAAAAAAATACCAACAGTTAATAAAAACCCAGCAGATTATCTCCCAGACCCATATTGCCATATATATTACCAATTACAAGTTCTGAAATAGAAGACGAAATATCTGGTTTAAAAAGTGGAAAAACTGCAGGTCCATCCAGTATCCATACTGAGATACTAAAGCTTCTTAAATTAGTTATTTCAAAGCCATTAGAAATTATCTTCAACACTTCATTTTCAACTGGCACTGTTCCTTCTAATTTCAGGTTGGCTAATGTTGTTCCTGTGTTTAAAAAGGGTTCTCAAACCTGCTTGACTAATCGTCGCCCAATTTTACTACTCTCAATTTTCAATAAACTTATTGAAAAACTGATGTATAAAAGGCTAATTAGAGTTTTAGAGAAAAATAATATCCTTTTTCACAAGCAATTTGGTTTTAGGAGTGTATATAGCACAGATCATGCAATTATTTGTATAACTGACAAAATACAAAGGGCTATCGAAAACCGTAACTACTCCTGTGGAATTTTCCTTGATTTTAGTAAAGCCTTTGACACGGTAAACTATGATATTTTGCTAATGAAACTTGCAAACTATGGTATTCGTGGCATTGCTAATGAATGGTTTAAATCTTATCTCAGTGATAGGAGGCAAACTGTCAGTGTTAATTCAGCTAAATCAGTACAATGCAATAAAACTTTTGGGGTTCCACAGGGGTCTGTGCTAGGACCATTACCGTTTTTAATCTATATTAATGACTTTCAAAATAGCTCAGATCTGTTTGATTTTCATCTTTTTGCTGATGATTTTAACCTATTTTGTGAGCACAAGAACATTTCAAATATTGAAAAAACTATTAATAATGAGTTATGTAAGCTTCACACTTGGCTTTGTGCCAAAATCTATTGCTACTGTACTCGCTGTGTCTATATGGCAGGCAGCCGGCCAGGGTCTTTAAATTTCTATACGGCCGACAGTCCAACAGATTTTTTAATCATAGTAGAAATCTAAGTATACTTATCAATTTAAAATCCCCTAGAACTATTGAAAACACCAAATTCTTTCGAGTATAATATCCTTAATATAACTTGACCGCGATGCCAACTATCAATTCTTCAAAATCTGGCTCCCGCCAACTCATGAGTCATGTGCTAATATACCATAGTATACATGGATTATCGTAGCGATATTGAATTAATGACCTCATCACTCAAGTTGCAAATAGGAAACGATAATGTTAGGTCTTTCTACGGAAAAGGTATGACTCATGATGCGAAGAAGACTGACACTGATTTCAGATCAAAAGAATTCCAGGTTCTGGTAGCCACTGAGGCTTATGAAGTGGGAACACATAGTCCACATGTGGATAATGTTTTCAGGGTGGGTTGCATGCGTAACCTTAGTGTCCTTATCCAGGAGTTTGGCAGAGCTGGAAGAGGTGGCAGCACCGCTGATGGCTTTCTTTTTATCAATGAGGCAAAGGACGATCAACGCTTAGCTTTCTGGACAAAAAACTGCACGAAGAACGCATGAAAGCACAATTTACTCAATCTTGGCGGTGGATATATTCTATTTATTGCGGGAAAGTGTCTAAAAGAAGAGATGATTATAAATTTTGGAGAGGGCCAGCTAGAATTGCATTGCACAGATGAATGTTGTTCAAGCTGTGATATGAGAGACAAAAGAGACTATAACGCAAAGGAAGTAATCAGGCTTCTTATTCAAGCAATTTTGGATCTCGGACAAGTGCAAGCTTATAAGGAAGGAATAAAGGAAGAAGTGATTGTAGGTTGGTTACGAGGCAGTAGGAAAGTCATATTCTCGCTACCAGAAAATTAGAAAATAATGGAGCAGACACAAACATACTCAGCTGGTGTTAACTTTGAAGAAAGAATGTCTCAAGGGTGCTGGGCGAGAGTGCTTCGGCAAGCCATTCATTTGGAGTATATAGATATAAAGTTTAATATAACACGTTGCAATCTTTTACAAGAGGCAATACAAAGTTACTAAAAAGGGCAACAATTTCTAATTTCACCACATGACGTCTTTGTCCTGAATCCCGCGAGCAATCCTTTAGACGAAGACATAAAGCACAAGGAAGCTTCTCCGAGAAAAAGGACTGGAAGAAGACACCATCATGTGCCAAAAATAAAGGAATGCCTTAAAAATTCAGATAATTGAATCGATTTAACTAGCAAGGAACAATACGAATTTCCAGGATTAGACAATGACTCACAGACCTATCATCTTAGCTTTGCTTTCACCAAGGATTATCGAAACTTGAAACTTCATTTGGGACGATAACCAGTTGACAAAGCGTGGCCCACAAACAACTAAGCATAACATAATAATAGACGGCGTGAACTTACTGAATGTAAGAAGAGGACCTTGTGAAGGAGTCAAAAAGTGTGCTGGTCCTGAGTGTGACTACGTTGTTTCGAGCAGACAAAAAGTCAATCGATGCGTGCATCACAGAGAAAAATATTCTCTTGTTTCAACTGGCGCGTGCCCTTGCCAAATGGTTTATATCTTGCCGTGCATTGAAGATGGAAGGAGATGGATTGGTGTTGTGCCTGGCACTCAACACAATCACACAAAACCAGCCCCGCACATTATGTCAAGCAAAGTAAAAGAGGACATCAGAAGAGTTGTATCTAAAGATGCAACGAAAAGTACCAAAGACTTAATGAAAGGGCTTGGACTTGGGTACATTCTGGCCGAAGCTAGTTCACCAGCAGCTAACACCGACCGCGTGAGAAAGGAGAGGAAGATGGCTCTCGGTAAGTGGATGTCTGTACATAAAGAGTTACGGCCACTAAATGACGTCATTTGTTTTGAGAAAATTCGGAAGAAAGTAGAAAGAAACCAGTTTAATGATGAAAGTACCAACATTAGCGAAAAAGTTAATCAAATGATGGGACAATACCAGATGGAAGGATGCGAATACATTTTTACTCCTAACAGGAAGGACGCTTTCTTTATGGCCCCATTTCAATCAGCCCTTTTGAGTTAATCAAAGGATTTATTTATGGATGTAACATACACTGGCAATGACTTTTTTCCATACCTTTTGAACATTGTAACTTTAAATTAACAAACTTGCGTTTATAACGCGGTAGCAAGAGTGCTATGTAGTAGACAAGACCGTGAAACTTATGCAAATACAATAACACATATTTTTGAAAAGGTTTCAAATGATCATACCCATTTCTCAAATGGCCGTAATTTAAGATCTATTCTCGTGGATTTCGATGATGCGCAATATAAAAGACTGCAAAGATGCCTGGGTGAAGAAGCCAAGAAAGTGATCCGCGGATGTAGTGTTCATTGGCAACGATCAGTAAATAGAGTCAGCAAGCTTGTTTGTCAGAGTGAGGCTCAAACACGTATATTCAAAACGTTTGCAAAAAGAATTGAAGATGAAACAAAAAAAGAAAACGTTCTTCTAATCTTCGATGTATTGTCAGGAAATAGAAAATTAGAAGACGCAAAACAGCTAATTGCCAGCGACTTACATCATGAATTAGGCACGATCGACAACCACAACTGGACAAAACTAAAGGACTGGAGCAAATGGTGTTGTAGGATAAATCATCTAGCAATGTTTACAAGAGGATTCAAAGTAATAGAAGAGAAAGACTTGGAAGAAGGACCATGCACTAGCAATCCAGTTGAAGCCTTGAATAGACAATTTTTACAAGAAGGTTGCACGATTCTTCAAACGTTAATGGAGAATATTTATCGTGAAAATCGATTGCACGCTGTAAAAACAGCAGCTTGCCAAGATAATGTTACAACTTCATACACAATTGCACGCTGTAAAACCAGCAGCTTGCCAAGATAATTTTACTACTTCATACACCGCACCACCATCTAAAACCAAAACAAAACGAACTAGTCTTGGCAAATCAGGAGACGATGGTCCACCAGATAAAGCGAAGGCACCTTTTAAGTAATAAAAGAAAGCCAAATGGTAAGCGTTAATAAATCATCTTGTTGAGGTTGAGTATGAGAAGAAGGATAAAGCAGGAAATTGTTATCAAGTATTGAGGATGGTGTAAAGGACAGATTGTGGCGTACAGAAAACACGATCGTTATTTGGTTAAATTCGACCACAATGTTGACAATGACGGAACTTTAGTTGAGGGATGGTCGGACTGGATCGATGACTTAAACAGTAACGATGTTCGTTTGTTGGCTTAGTGTCTGTTTTCCGTGATATCTTAATCATAAGGCCTGTTTACTTGAAAAAGGGTTTTCCTACAAAGAAGGGGTACTCTGCTTGGTGGATCCAACTTGAATTTCTTCTATAGATCATTTTCCTAGGCTTTGGTCGATAAAAAGGTAACTAGCAGCACATAACTACGCTAATATAAGCGTTAATATATTTATATATTATCTATATATTTAGCGTTAAACTGTTCTTTATGCATTAGCATCTTTAGATGCAGCCTTCTGATATTACTGAATTCGTTTAGACCATTAAATTTAGAAAAAAAATAGCGCAAAGAATTCCTCCGCCATTGCCAAACTCAACTCTACCAAGTAGGGTAACCCGTATTGTACGTAGGGCAGCCCTAACCCTATATAAGATGCCATTATTTCGCTTTAGAAGCAAACTGTGAAACGAACAGCTATTAGAGAAGTCTGGTTATGAAACTTGACAAAATATTAAGTTCTGCATTGCTTCTTGTTTTGTTTCATTTTCACGGTTACCAAGGTTATGATTCTTTGTTGTAAGTATAGTTTATTTTATTGACCAGTTGATCATTTACATTTGCAATGTGTACATGGTCAAGTCCACGTAACAATAGGGAAAGATATCAAACCACTGTCACAGTTAAGTTGAGTAGGTTTTACGAAGGTATCCGCAGTATAATTAAAAGGAAACTAAGAAGTTGCAGTTTCCGTTTTTGTTGTAAATCCAGCAAAATTCTTAGTTATTAATTTATCTTTAGTTTAATTTTCTTTACATATTCTAACTGAATAATTAAATGAAAGCACCTTTCTTTGCTTCTAAAAAGGGTTACATTTAAAAAAATCTCACGAATGAGCGACAATTATTTTCATCTTTTACCTATTGCTTGAGCAAGTGAAAACGAGCACGAGAATCGACGAGAGTTTCAGTTAACTCTTGTTCTCTTTTGACCGAAAACTCTTTCGCGCATATACCTATATACTGTGATATTTTACTAACGACTTAATTTGAAAGATTTTTTATAACGCCGTTAGGTAACGGCTTAATTTCGTACAGTTTTACGATAATAAGAAACTAAAATAAAATGAATTTAATTATTTTATTTAATGGCTTAAATTGTTACAGCATATATTAAAAATTAATTTAAAAAATTTAAGATTTCTAATAAAATATTTTATTACAGTATATATACTGTGTAAATCGCATATTATGTTAGTATAATATATACTCCAAATGTTGTATAGTTAATCGAGTAAGGGTAAAAAGTATGACATATGCAACAACTTTTTGTAGCACAGCCCACCATTTTCCAGTATCAATTAAAGAAACAAGTCAATTCTATAATGTAATTCCGATTCTGAGCCGATGATTCCACTTTATATTGCCGGCTAGCTAGTCGAGAGAAGCCGTCACAGTAATGCGAAATCATCAGCTCAGAAGTGCAATTAGTTTTGTATCGCTATTTTTTTAATTTCATAAAACATACAAATGGAAAAAATTGAGAGTTTAAAGATGAATTCTCAATAACTGTTTCATTTCCTTATCAATTACTGTACTTCAGGTCCAGCGTTTTACAGCGGTGTAATATCCTACTCAGTTGATGTTTAATAAGTTTAGTGTCATGTGACTAGTGACGTAGAAGTAGCGGGAAGAAATACACATGTGCATGTAATTGACAGGAGCGAGATCAAAAGAATATATATAATTTTATCGAGAGTGAGGTTATTACAAACGGTATTTTTACAAAATCCCTTATTACTTTTTATTTGCTATCATTTCTTGCAAAAAAACTCCATGTTATTCTAAACGGAAATATGAGACAGTGATAACGAGCTGCCGTGTTTAGAAGCAAATTTTGAATGTTAATGACGTTCGGTAACGACGTCATTGCGGAATACGAATACCAAGACCAACATGAAAAACAGTTTGGAAAAATATCCGGTTACCATTGTTCCATTGGACTGCAAAAAGGACATTGAAGACTGCAAAAAAAGCGAAAAGCGAGAGGAACTGTCACAGCAGTGCGTCCACAGGAAGACCCACGGCACAGGCAACCCAAGCTTAGTATTAGTTCATCGATTGAATCGTCTACAATTATAGTGATTTGTATGGAGTATGAGATAAATAACGCTTTCGAGATTATCATACTTCTATACTTCTATTTTGAACAAAAGTCAAAAATAAAGCTTGTTTACCTCAACTGTTGTCTCCTTTTGTCTTGCTTCAGGGCCATAAGAAGTCATTTAGCGGTGATTAGAAGTAAGGACACTCTTGACTTCCCCTTTACTGTCTTTTGACTAATCAACGTATTACAAGGTAGCTATAGTCTCCTTTACACTTTCTGCAAAAAAAACTAATTATATAAGCCTTTTAATGATTTTAAGTATACCATGATGAGATGGATTTTGTAAGTAAATAAACTAAACAGCAACTTCTGCAAGATTATATATGTTGTTTTTTGTTGTATGAAGTTACAGTTTTTTTGACTAAAAGTAATTTGTTCAAAACTAAAAGTAAAAAAGAAACATTTGCATGATTGTATGACAGGATTTGTCAATGAATTGAATTATATCAAATAAACAATGAAAAATTTCTTTTACCTAATGATTTATCAAGACCTTAAGCTAACAACCGAGTTTACAAAGAATACTTAAACCTTGGTTAAAGAAAAGTTAATTGTTTAACAGATATTGTAGGCTTATATTCAAGAGAAAGTCAATTGGAAATCTTTTTACTACTGTCAACCAAATGCATTTGTTTCTTCTCCTCCAGTCTTGGTACATAGCTTCTATAACTTTTTTGGCAAGCAGGATCACTGAAAATATTCAGCAACAGAACTGTTTTTAGAAAGCTAGAAATGAAAAAAAATGTATTATAAGCTAGCGTTATTCTATTCATTTTGGAATTTACTAAAAACTTCTTATTTTACTTTCTTTTCATTAATTACAATTATCCATTTGAAAAAAAAAAGCAGTGGAGCTACTGTCAGTACTCCAAAGACATTTGGTTGTGTTTAGCAAAAGAAAATAAGAAAATATCGTGAAGCTGATTAAAAACTTGTGGGTATTCAATAGGAAAGGTTTATCAGGGGGTAAATAACCTAATTGCTTCTGGACCACTTTTTTATCATTTTCTCGCAATTGTTATATATGTGTATTCATACATCCATTCAAGTTTTAATCCTATTCTATTATTTAATGAACTATTAGTAACAGTAGCAATAATGTGTTTAAAATCATTTCAATCGAACCATTTTCAATTCTTAACTTTACAGTAAAATAATGTTTAGCTAGTGCTTGCCTTCTCAATACATAATTGGCAAAAAGAGAATAAGGAAAGCAGCAACAGATTTAGCCATAAGCACAAAACATTAATAATTCATTCAATTTTCAAGATATAATTTGGAATATATATAGTTTAAGAAGCTGTATAAAAAAATCTTAGTTAATCGCAGGTAATAGCATACAATGGTTACGAGTTAATAATGGTATTAATTTCCAAAAGAATTGCTAATAAAAGAACAAACTAAATAACACATGGGATAATTTCCGTTTTGGGCGTACTGGGTCCTCCTGGGTTAGCGCCAGTGAGTTGTTATTCAGCGGTAGTGTTCACGCGCATGCGTGTGTTGGCCCTTCATTCCGGGTCGGCCATTTTCACAATAAAGTTATAGTGTGTGTTCCTGCGAGTTTTGTTTGTACTCTGGCGTAGAGTTAGCATTAGCCGATATAGAATACAGGTAAGATTTTTTTAAACTTTTTGTGCTATTTTTTTCACCTTTGGTTAAAACCCGATGTAGTTTTTAAATAGCATAAGTTTTATTTATCACTGTGCCTAAACGGCCGCCAGTCGAACTTTTTTCAAATATAACTCTAGAAATCTATGAGTATTTATCAATTAAAAGTTCCCTAACTGAGAATCGTCAAGTTCTTCTATTGACTACAATATGATTAACTCAATTCGACCAGATTTAACTATACTCTTAATTTCGTTGAGAACGAAAAAATATTTGACTAATGTATGCCCTTTTAGCCTGAATACTAGCTCATTATTCTGACGAATAATTTGATTCGAAATTAATCAATTTTATCTTGTAAATACACATTTGTTAAACTCGTTAGCCTCATTCTTAGCGGTTTTTTTTTTGCGTTTTCTAAGTTTTCTTCATCGCTATTCTATGAAAAAAGACAAAACATTAACATAAAACAATATTGTAGTCAATAGAAGCGCTTGGTGTGGACTTTCAATTAATAAGCGCTCGTAGATTTTTAGAATTATGTGAAAATGGCTCGACTGCCGGCCATTTAGTAATTTGAAGATCCCCGTCGGCTGCCGGCCATTTAGACACAACTTTATTTTTACTTTTTAATGTAACTCGTAACCAAAGTATCCTGTCGTCCGTGGGTTAATTTTAATGTTAATAAGGTTATTTTCTTTTAAGATATATTTTCTTTTAAGATATATTTTCTTTTAAGATATATTTTCAAAAACTTCACATTTAACAGCTTCAATGTGCGACAAAATACCGACTGAGAGCAATCACGTGCGAGACTTGATAACCATTTTTAAAAGTTTCATGGTCAAGTTAATACGCAAATTGAAGTTTCAAGTAATATTTGATAAAATTCTTTATTCAATGATATTAAAATCCGATGACATTCGCCGATGAAAAACGAAAGGTCTTTTAAACATTTATAAGGCAACACGTGGAAAAACAAGAGGTGTTACAATCACGAATTGAATGTTACCTTAATATTCAACTACTCACAAACCATCTGTTTCACACACAAAAAAATAGAAATGTTGGTGTCAATGAACTCACCCTACATCCTCTTAGGGCAGTTACAGCAGTTCTTCTCTTTTTCCTTTCACTTCGAGTAAGTGCAGTGCTAGCGCTGTTGAAGTTTGACCCAACTTTCGCAGAAGGAACCTCGATTCTTACGTTTAGTGAAGCGACAGTTCTTGCATGCTGCTCTTCTTACCGACTCATTTTTTCTCTGAGACAACACAATTTTTTAAAATTTCTTCAAGGACAGCATAACGGTTTATAGGGAAAATTTCTTGACGTCCAACTGCCATATCAAAAATAGACACTTTTCCACTCACGAGTTTATTCACCTGAATGACGAAACCACTTTGAACTTCCCGCCTCAACTTTATTGGTTCGACATTGAATTGGCCATGGCCAGCTGTCTGCACCACGTGATTTTTATGAGCAAAAAAAAAAAAAGCCTTGTGAAACCAGTTTAGCTGTTTTATGCGCATGCTTAGTCGATAGATATTCCTTGAGTTTTTGATTTGTGTCGAAGTGTGGAAATTTCAAAAAGCGCAAAATTATACTATAGCTTTCTGAAATAACTGATTAGAAAACGCTCACCCCCGCACTTATAAAGTCGCTAGTCAACCAAGAGACATTGCACGCCTTTGTTGTAATTGTCATCCGGGATCTTCGGAAGACTTGTGTCAAAGTGTCAAAAACATGTGAGCTGTGTGCATAAGAAGGTGACAGCACTGGAAGTTGCGGAAGTTTCCTTAACGAACGAATGAAGAGGATGTGGGACACATTCCTGTTAATCGCTACGGATTCCTTATAGCTTCTTAAGTTCTTTCAGTTAATGGCAATATAGCGGGAATTTCTGGACTGAGAACTTCAGAGACTGAGAGAGTGGTAAGTTTTCGTAAAAAACCTACGCTTCGCCGAACTGATTTCATTCGAATTCTTCTATCAAAAGTCAAGCTTCAGTCTTCATATAAGTATAGCATGTTTCAAAAATTTTTGTTATTTCGTTATTATTACAGTACAGACCTTCCAATGCAAAACTAGTCGTTCTTGCGGTGGCGTTTGTGAAGATGCTGGGTTGAAGTATATTAGCAGTTGCTTGCAAATGTGGTTCACGGCAAAGCCTTTCAAGAAAAACAGTTGGGAAAAATAACCGTTGCAGCAAACCTTCATAGCCCATAGAGTTCGTTTGAGAGGCATCAGCGAGCTCTAGAAAAAGAAGGGGAATGTGTCCACCTAGTACTTGGTTTGCTTATTAATTTGAATTTAGTTATTCTGACAAAAAATTGTTGAAGCCGGACACTAATTTACCTGTATTTTATAATTTTCTCATTCCACTCATCGATTTTCCACTGACACTAGTATTTCAAAATGAGTAATACTGCCATGCTAGATGATCTGTATTATCCTTTTATGATTAAAACAGTGTAGATGATCTTGTTCTTATACGGTGTGGGTGCATGCAATGGGAACACATTGTAGCGCAGATTTAAGGCCGGCTAGGTTTGACATCTTATTTCGTATTTCAAAAAAATGCTGGTTTTTGAATGCTGGTTTTTGGATCTATCACCGTAAAAGTTTAAACACACAGTTTTCAACTAAAAATTGCTTTTACACAAATCTCAAACAACTGCAGTCAAAAAAACAGCAAACAGTATCTTTTTAATTTGAGTGTATATTTGTTAAAAAAACGAACCAACTGGGCCGCATAAAGTGGACTTCGCTTTTTATCAGCTTTGATTAGTTGAACAACATGCAAAAAAAAAAAACTGCGGGAACAAATCACTGAAATATCAAAAGAACGGAAAATAAACAAATCAAAGAGCTCTATGAGCTATGTCATCCGATTTCACCTTTGCTGCTCGCTTGTCTGGTTGTCGGAGATATTTGAC
>JAOBBB020060439.1:0-14261 GCA_025331005.2 Zoanthus gigantus
TTCTCGAAGATATTAGCTCAATAGAGCTACTCTGATAATTCGAGTGGAAATAAAGTGTATGTATGTATGTATGTATGTATGTATGTATAAAGCCAAAGGGCTTCACACTAAGTATTGAAGTCCAACTGTGTTGACATCCAGCATTTATTGATCTGTTATACTAATATTACATAAAATATTTGTTGAGTTGCAATAAAATTTGTTTACATGTCACAGAAAATATCATGGAAAGCCTTGATCATGGCTAATTGAAATGGCATTTCCATATTTTGTGCCAGTACTGTAAGTAGGTACGTAAGTAAGTAAGTAGGTACTGAAGTAAGTAAGTAGGTAAGTAATTAAGTAAGTAAGTAAGTAAGTAAGTAAGTAGGTAAGTAAGTAAGTAGGTAAGTAAGTAAGTAGGTACGTAAGTAAGTAAGTAGGTACTGAAGTAAGTAGGTAAGTAGGTACTGAAGTAAGTAAGTAAGTAGGTACTGAAGTAAGTAAGTAAGTAGGTACTGAGTAAGTAAGTTGGTAAGTATGTAGCTAGAAAGCCGAAAGGTCTTGTCAACCAAAACTAAAACAGTTTTGTGTGTAGTTTGAATAAATAAAATAAATAAAAATAAATAAAATAAATAAATGCATTGATTTTATGTAACGCATTTACCCATATAAATGTCCAAATGCGCTTCACAAACAGTTACAGAGCTGACAGTTGAGAGAATTATATAGATCGTCCGCTACAGCTGCTCACAAATATTTTTTATATTAATAATGCTTCCAGTAGAAGAGACAGACCACACGACATCGGGATCACCACCCTACTCTTTACGATAGATGTGCATGGGTTCTTTTAAGCCCCCCGATAGAGGGTCGGGAGACTGGACCTACGGTTTAACGTCCTTATCCGAGAAGACGCGAAGGTTTAACCATTTGCTGATGTTATAACAAAGGCAGCACTTAAAACGTTCAAAATTAAGATTTTAGAGTTGTTTTAACGCGCAGTTATGTTGACTAATTTGGCAACAACAGTTTTGAATTCGGTTTTTGTCTAAGTATTTTTAAGATCTTTTGCCCTACAGGTCACCGCTCAGTAAAATACAGTTTCTCTTCAGATGTTAATACGGGAAGAGAAATAAATATACAGTTTCAACAGGGTTGCAAAACCGGAACAAAAACTCCAGCCGAATCCAAACAGGAACACGTTTATTCTTCCTTAAAGGTCAACAAAAGCTTTAAAGAAGTTAAAGAAGTTAGTTTATCTCTGTTCTAAGTTGTGTTAGATTTCATTACAGGATAAGTTATAACCTACACACCATGTGATTACTTCACTTTGAAAAAAGAAACAGGAAGACCGAAAAGTCTGTTATTAAACAAAACCTTTTCTGTGTAGGAAATAAACAAAAAGATTGATTTCTTTGTTTATATTGATTGCCAAAATGAAACATCCGCGGTTTCCTCTTCTGCCAAATACAAACAATTAAAGATGGTATTGTATTGAAAGCTTCAGTTCAGAGAGAGATTTTGTTTTGCGCACATAAACACAATCTAGAAAGAATATATTCTTTTTACAAACACGTGTGCATGACAAAGGTAAAAATTTAAGAACTATGGAGGGAGAGAAAAGGATAAAATTGTTTTTTTTTCCTACACTGCAGAAAATTATGAAATTTATGTAACTCGACTAATTTATGATGCACACTTCTCTTTTTACAAGTATTGAACTTTTTTTCCCGAGCGATTCTTAACATTTTGAGCCTTGAATAATAATTTCAACATAGGCCCTCATTTTGTTGAAGCAGTTAAAACAAAAGTGCATCCGGTGTAAAATGAAATGATTTCAAGCTTCACTAAATCGAGGGGGCTGAGGTAATTCCTTGCAATGGAAGAAAAATATTTTTCGGAGGAAGAACGAAAGAGAAATAGTCTATTTTTAGTCACTTTTGATAGATCAAAACATATTTAAGGTTTCTATAGAAACTAGCTTTAAAGAAGGGGTTAGTACCATAGTCATGAAAAGAAAAATTTTTATAGACTGAATTTTTTGTGGGGGTAGAGTGATTGCACCTCAGTAAGATTTTTTAAAAATTCTTTAAGTTTCTGAAGTCCGAGCCTCGTGATTTATATAAACTGGATTTTTAGAAAAAAAGTGTGGAGTGTTCACACTGCTGAAACTCGTGTATGTCTAAGAGCTTGCCGTGATTATACGGTAGGCCGAATAATTTGACAAAACCTTTTGATTTACGTTAAAGTGTAAAAACACACTTGAAATTTAGTATAGGAAAGGTAACATAATATATGGAATTCTAGAAGCACTGCAACAAAACTTTCGAGAGGTCAAGAAACAAGAGCGATCGATTTTGCAAACAACTCTATCATCAAGGGAAGACAAAGTTTGCTTAGGAGAAAAAGACACTGATCATTGCCATTGGTATAGTGAAATCTAGTCGTGAACAAAATCATTCAACCACCCTGAGTTGTACATTGAGAAAAAAAATGAACTCGATTAGTTTAGTATTTTTGGGAGGGAAAAAAAATTCGATCAAGTTATGGCTGACTTTGAAAACAATAGGCAATAAGGAAACAGAATGATAACGGTAGATAAACACTACCACTAATTTACAACACATTCTTATTTCATTGGTTTTAGATTATATCAATAAACTTCAAAATATTTCTTAAATGTTTTTACTAGACATTTTAGCAATGCAATCCCGGAAAAATAGAGTTGATCTAAGACCAGTGTGTAAAGAAGATCAATTGTTATCAGTTCTGTAAAATTTTCTAATGCATATCATTACAATTCCTTTATGAAAATAATTGTTTAAAAACACAAAGAAAACAAAATACGACACTAGTTCATAAAATTTCCGGCCTTTTTAACAATTTATCAAAATAATAAACATATCGTAAAAATATCAAAATAAAATAAATTTGTCAGGTGTGAAAACTTTTTACATAACTGTTTTTACAGTTTTATTTTTCGACTGAATTTTAAGACAGAGCCATCAGATGGGGTTTGTAAGAACCAAGGTATCAGAAAAACAATCAAAACTTCTACAATGAAACTGTTTAAAGTTTAGTTGAACAATTTTAATACTTCTGCGGTGACAAGAATTGAATAGACAAACTTTTAAAAAGCTCTTATCGAATAGCCTACCCATCTATTTCATTTCAAGAGACTTTATTTCAAGTTGGTTCGGCAAACACAAACAAGTCCATGACTAGACCCTACTTTGACCTCGGGCAAATATCACCGGCGTATGGGAAAAGGGAGAAGAAAGAGTTCGATTTTCGAGGCTATTAAAAACACTCAATGATATAACAAATTTTTGGAAAAATAAATATCAGAAATCGCCCGCTTTTAGTCCATGTCACTTACAAAACAGATTAATTACCGCTTCTTGAGATCATGTGAAAATAGAACAAAGCAGTTGGACTACTCTTTGAAAGGAAATATCATTATGTACAACTATAAACACAAACAAGTTCTCAACAGAATTGTAAAGTGAAAGCGCAAAGATCCGTTAATGAAATCTTTACAACCTATTATTACAATAGGATCCAAAATAGAAATGCAGTCTTCTTTTAGTTATTGAATATGGGAAAAAACGGTACAACACTTCAAAAAACTTAAATATTGCATCATATCAAATTTCCAGTAAAATCTTTTGTTTATCTTTTTTGAAAGACCAATGTCAATGGCCTGTGTTTGGAAATTTATTTTTGGTGAAATAGTTTCAAGCAATACTATAAAACGGCTGAATTCTAAATTTGAAAACATTTTAGAATTGCACGGTGAACAATTTTCCGTCAGTAAGAATGACTTTATAACCTTTTTGTCGCTACGACTTATAAATCAACACGCTTTAGGGCAATTTTTGACACGTAGATACGCAGTTATTTTTAGCTGAAAAAAGCGCTGTGAAATCAAATATACTGCAATAAAGTCTTAAGCTTCCTTCGTCTTAAGCTTTTCTTAAGGCTTGCTTCCTATCACAATGGTGGATCAAGTTTTTTAGGTATTGTGTTTTATCTGCAAAAACATACCTAATTCCTTTGTTTTTGTTTATAATCAATACAATGCTTCGTGGACTAGGAATTTATGTGAAAAACAATTATTTAGAATTCTTTGTTATATCTTTCTAATAAAACTTTAAATCGATTTCCTTAAAAGAAAAAAAAAATCTATTACTTCAAGATTAAACTTGAAACATTCAAAAGTACAATGGATAAAAAAGGAACTTTTTAAATATGTTTCAGTAGAAAGGGATGTAAGAGTATAAGACGTCAAGTAATGTATTTGGAAATTAACAAAAATTAAATTCATATTCCTTACCTCGACACGCATTTGACTCTAAAAACATCGAAAACAATGATACGGTGAAAATAATATATGAGAATTGTTTTTATGCATTTTAGGCGAGTTATACTTCCGTATTAATTTAGAAGCTTGGCAACTCCAGTTCAGGACGATTCAATGTTATTTTTTTTATAGATATTGAATGTAGCAGCTGAGCTTTGCTACTTCAGGTCATTGCTAGATTTTTATGGAAAGTTCCACACTTTATTAAGCTAAAATTTTTATCGTTTTCCCGCCGAATGAGCAACATTATACGGTCCAGGGACCATCTTTTGCCTTAAAAGCAAAACGAATACCACATCCGCCGACCTTGATTGCATTTGTTTACGTTTGAAATAGTAAACAGAGCTTGCAAACCGTCTGTAGATCTTAACCTCTGTCAAAAACAACGGCTACTCTCGTTACAAGTCACTGCATTCAAAACAAAAAAACTTTTATTTTCGATTAAAACTGAAAACAACTTTAACCTCAGCTGGAAAGCGCCAGCTATCTCCATTAACTATCATTTCAACTATGCTTATCTGCATAATAAAGCTAACGTCAATGGTCTACAAAGGGGATGATAATGTCCGACAGAAAACTTTCAGCAAAACAGACGGGCCGTATTTTCAGCTATTCAAACACAAGTGCGCCAATTAGGACACGAAGGTCGAGAGAAGCGAAGCACGCGAAATGAACTCGCCGCTCCTTGAAGCGTTTTAAAACGTTTTTGTTAAAAAAAACTTTGGAGACAGACAAATTTACATCGACAATGAAAAATGCATAAATATTTTAGCTGCAGAACGCAAAAAAGAAGAACACTTATTAATAGCCATCGGCAAAACTGGTTTGTTTTGATTATCAAAGACAAAACAGACCGCCTTTGACACTCAAAGGAAACTTGAATACAAACGTACGCCAAAAATCTCAACTGAAACGCCAACAATATTTTCTTACTGTTTAAAAAATTGCCCTGCGCTAAGGTTTCAGTCTGTTTAACCTTGTCTCTGTTATAAACCAGAAAGTTCAGAGAAATTTAAAATTTGAACTCATGAACAGATACATACTTCGGACAAACTTAAGCCTTTAGCTTTGAATAGAAAAATATATTGTTTATTCAAATTTCTATAGAGGGGGTTTCTTTTTCTTGTGCTAGTTCAGAGGCGCTAATATTCAACTTTAAGCCGTATGTAGCACTCATTAAAATTGCGATTAGAATAATCCGACTACCTGCTGATACAATGGCCACAGTCGAAATTAGTCAGCAGTCTAAATGTATTTTTTTGTTTCACTGCAGACTACATTTTGCTAGAAAATAATTGATCATTTCATAACCTAAATGATTGCGTGCAATACATCCATATATCTTAGATATATCCTACATGTGAAACAATTGTGTACATTTCAAAGAAACTTAAACAAAGAGAGAGTTTGAGCGACAGACGCCGAACTATCTTCAAAATTGTCCTTGTTATTTGCATATTGTAGAGACGGTGTTGAGTTATGGAGAATTCACGCGAACTTTTTGTCGCACGCAATCAAGAACAAGTCTCAAATTCCAGCATTGTTTTATTTCGAAGCCCTGCCAGTTTGCTTTTAGACTTCAAAAATCACTAACAACAGTCCAGACCAGGGCAGCCACTCTCCAAGGGAAAACCGCTAGAGAAACACTATTTATAGGTTCAATAGGTCAGAAACACAGAACCATAATCTGATTACGGCACGCGCGAAAAATTTAAGGAAGAAAGTTTTTAGAAACAGTTTCCAAAGAGTACACGCTATATATTCTCAAACTTCTGGGCATCATCTACAAAAATTCAAACCAGAAAACAGAAGAAAAACAGAAACAGCTTTGAAAAACAAGTTTAAGAACCAATTATGTTTCGTAGAATTTAATAAAAGTTTAAACAAACATAACCTGACTCCAGTCGTTTTTTCAGCTTAACTCGCGTTGCCAACTATTCTACATGTGAGTGACAAGCGAAGGCCAAATGTGGGTTTGTGTAAACAATCACTACTATTATGAATAAAAACGTAAGTCAAGCAAGCTTATCAAAAACCAAGTGTGTTTATTTCCCGTCTGGAAAAAAAATTCTTAACCTGAGAAAGAAAATTATACCAGACTTGAGTTTGGCTTTGAAAAAATTTCCTCTCACAGCAGATAGATTATGACGTTAAGATGAATTAATAATAGTTGCGCGACTAGAAAATCCAAACACGATTACCTTCATATAAGTGATTAATTCGTTCCAGACTCGACCTTCTTCTCTAACCTCTTTAAAAGCTCTATTTTTGTTGTTATAGTAAGGTTTGAAATGCAAGATCGATTAACCTCTTGTAATCCCGACAAAAGCACGTCTCACCAACTCTTGCAAAGCGCCCATCAATAAGGTTATCACGCCGGTTTTAGGTTGAAAAATTTCCGGGCACAATAAGATTACAACGGCCAAAATGAGTGAGTTTAAAATGGCAGTAAACTTGATGATGGCCCTCAGTTTACCAGGGAACTGGCTATCGAAAGCTACTCATTGTTTTAAAATGTAAAAAAATTAATTCGCAAGGTCAGGATGACGCGATAGGTGTTCAAAAAGAAATACAACCAGCGCTTGACCCTGAAATGAAAAGATCACTTAAATTAAATCATTGTACAACATAAGTAACTACAAAATGAAAACATATAAGAAGTGCAGAGGAAATACACAAAGGAGATCCAAGCATGTGCCTCTGCGTCAGCTATAACTGAAGCGCACCAAAAATCCCCAAAATCAAATATTCAAAAAAGTTTAACAACTGAATCGTTTTGTTGAGGAATGGCTGAAGTTGGATTTCACGGGAGACTGATCGTATCCTGTGTAGTAATAATTATTTCCGTGTTTTCATGTATCAGCTACTTGAGTTGTTTCAGAATCAGTGAGGGAGCTTTTTGATTCATGCATAATTAACGCGCGATTAAAAATGGTGACACATGAAACACTGTTTGTTCTCGAAGGTTTAGTCGAGGCACTAATTCTGATGGAAAACATCTGCTTCTACAGTTACAGAGATATATTTTATCTCGAAAACACTACCTCCTTATAGAAACAAGTTCCTCACTCCCAAGCGACATCAGTCGAACTGTTTCAGTAAAGCAGAATCGCTTGCGAACGCCTACGTTACCTTGAATCACAACCAAACTTTTTGTAAGTGAATAGATTTAAGAACTAAAACATTTATTATTCCAAATATTGATATCGAAATGGCAACTCTTCCACTGAGTTTTTGAATTGCTCTGCAATGAAATAAATTTCGTTTCCTGCCAATATGAGGCGTCAGCGAAATGGAAACTTGGCGAGTCTTGCCAAATTTTGAGTCACTTTAACCAAGAACACAGTTCACGTCTTTCTAAGACAAACTAATCTAACTAGTTACTAATCTTAAGACTTAAGTACCTTGGACACTGAAATTTATGGTACCTCAAGTCGCAGTCCTAAGAAATATGTAGAGATAACTAACAATTCACCGAGAATCTCGAGTTGGAGTGCATGACTGAACATAAACAAACAACAGATTCTATGAAACTATATGTTTTAATTCCGGATAGATTTGATGGCATCTTGGACACCTTCGCTATGCACAACGCGATTTACAATTATACTAACGAACGATTATCGTGTTCCCACGTAAAAATGTGGGTGCATTTCCCACAAACATTAGAAATTCCTAACTACAGCTAAAGTTCTACAGATATCCATACATCTAAAAACTACAATTTATAAAACCATGGGGTGAAATGCCACGGTAAACGTCGAACATCTAATACTTTAACAGGTTTGTACCATTTGGAATTTACACGTCCGATATAAAACCATATGCATTATACTTTCATCTGAACAATAAAGTTTCTATTTCTCGACTTAAGACGTCAGTAAAAAGCATTCGAGTCTGTTGGACGAGATGGAAATAACAAGGAATAAACAAGCCTACTTTAGTTCTAAAGCTAAAAGATTTGAAAAGAGCAAGCAGCGCCCCAGAACGCAGGTCTGTGGCCCAGTTCAAACCGCCTAGTAGTTAAAAAAACTTTTGTCTTAAAACGCTGGCCTTTTGAAGGTCTTGCAATAAGAAATGCGAGCTAACAACAACTCTGCGTCTGAGGTACTCGATAGATTTCATCCCAAAGTATAACTATAAAGTCATTTTGTCGAGGCTTAAGTTCATGAGCCTGGGATGTACGGCCAACTGGTCGGGGTTCCAGAAAGGAGCATGTCCCGAAGGAGCGTCTCGATAGGCGTTTTTCCTACAAGTCGTACAAAAAATAGCTGTTCAATAACAGAAGGATTGATGGTTCGCAGCGATGGTAATCTTAGTAGAAGTTTTCCAAACCGTGTAGGTTGATTTGGGTACTGGTTTTTGGTATATTCCTCGAGAGCACACTGTGTCTTCTCTTGTAAACTATCAATGTATTGTGGATCCGTAAGTCCTGAAGCATCTGGACAAAAGTAAAACTTTGTATGAGTATTCGGGTTTACAATAAAATCTAAAGTGAATATTTCACCGCAGTGTTAGTAAAAACGCCCTATTTAAACTCGTACAACAATTGTCTTTGTCTGTATTTGCTATGAGAAAAATTAAACTGAAATTCATAAACAGATATGAATGAACAACATTTCTGGTATAAACTAAGTATATCCCTTTCAGCCAAACTAAGAAGTGTGTTAAAGTGATTTGTTCTTTGGACAGAAAAATACAGGCAAAGTATGGGCGCTTGATACTTTGAAGTCAACAAACAAACACTGAAAGTCCGAGATGATAATGTAACATTAAAAAATACACAGCAGTTTAAGCTTCTGACCTGATGTAAAGAGGCAGATCGCTTTAAGGCAGGCATATTCTGCAGCATCCACATGCATATTTCTCAACTTCTCGATTTGATCCTGAAGTATTCGTATGTTGTCCATAAATGTAACCATTCTGTCTGGTGCCATGTGGTTCGAGTGGATTCCGGCAGTAGCCAGCAAGGGAGCAACTTGTAACGGCATAGGGCACTGAGCTGCATTCAGTACGAAGAGTTCACTCCACATGAGGCGGAGCAATGCCACTTGGTCTGTCACCGCGAGGTCAGGAAAAAAAGGGATGTTTCTCGCCCATTCAACTGCACTGAATAAAAGCCGTGCAGCTAGTTCACAGATGTTTTCTATGCCCATAATTCCACACGGAACATTAAGGCCCTGTTGAAACCGGGTTGTAGGATACGGCTCTGCTCGGAGAAGAAGCGTTATGAAGCCGGAGAGAAATGAGTGGCCATTGCTTACTATTTCGCCGTTTGTCGTGTGTTGCACAGGCTGTTGGGGGATTTGTGTCGGCGGAAGGCGACCTCTCTGGACCGCTGTTGAATAAGGTGACAGAAACCGTTTATTCAATAAATGAATTTTTATTGTGATGGGTTCAAGTGATATGTAGTTCCTCACCTTTCGACTCACCTTCTCGCCTCATTCCAACCTTTAAGCACTTTTTAAGTCGGCAAAATTGACACTGGTTGCGGTGATGTTGGTCAATGGGACAATTACGCGAAGCACGACAAGTGTAGGACAAATTGCGTCGTACACTTCTCTTAAAGAACGATTTACAGCCCTCACATGTGAACACACCGTAGTGTTTGCCCGATGATTTGTCTCCACAAACGGCACATTCAATTGTTACGTTCTTCTCCGCTTGTTCCTCTGCTGACGGCTCCGAATGGGTCTGCTCACGCCAGGCCGTAGAGGCTGCTGTAGAGGTTGTTGCCACAACGGCCATAGTCATAGCGAGTCAAAACTGCGAATAGGATAATGGGAAAACTCATTCAGCTTGTGTTTGTTCAGCAAAGCACGAATGCATGCTATTTACAGAATATGCGCCTCTCACGCAGAGAGCAGAATCGTAAACCAGTGAATAATTTCTAAACAACCTACCCCGAATCAATCTACTTGAGATACGGAACAGCGGCAGTAAAGCATATACCGCTACAACGTATTCTACTTGTGAAAGTGCACCACGTACTCTGTACTTAGGGCGCGCGTGAACACCCCGTTTACTCAAGGTTCATGAAATCCTTTGCTATGCAAAAAACCTAGCGTGTCATGTCTGAAATTTACTGAACTTTGACATGATATGTTAAAAGTGTCCAGTTACCTTGGCAACATTTACTATATATGGCCAAAATTGTCATATAAGGTTCAAGGGCTCTGTTAACAACCGACAATTAAAGTGACTGGCTTTAGTGAGCGGTTTTACGCATGAATAGGCCGAGATGTCACGAACCTCTGATGATTGGGTTAACCATATTTTCAGAGCGGCACTTATATAATCACTCTGACAAAAAACGGTCAGGTTTGTGTATCTCCGCCTATCGCAGAGATTAAAACTGTTCGAAACGCCATCATGTCATTAAAACTCACCCCATTTAGGTTGTCGTACAATTTTAGGCAGGCTAAATGCCAATTTGAAATCAATATTACTGGTGTTCACGTGC
This sequence comes from Zoanthus gigantus, assembly GCA_025331005.2. Lineage (NCBI taxonomy): Eukaryota > Metazoa > Cnidaria > Anthozoa > Zoantharia > Zoanthidae > Zoanthus > Zoanthus gigantus. Next base: position 10,809 of record JAOBBB020060439.1, read on the forward strand.
TAAAAGAGAGTCAACATGAGCTTAACACCTGAGGAAATGAAGGCGAAACTTGATCTAACCCAAAGTTTGACAAATCTTTTAAGAAATCCCTTAAAAAAAATCAAGGACAATTTGCACGACATTTACACAGAACAGACACTGAGACAGTGACTGAAATTTAGTTGCACATGATGAAAACTTTCTGCGAGGTAAAAAATTTACAAACAAACAATAGTGATCTGTACTTGTACAATGCGAAGCCTTTAAACACAATGAAACTTTTAGTACATCGTTTAACTAACTTTACAATAACCTTCCTACCACAAGATTCAGACATGATAGCTTATCTTGGGTTTTCGAAAATATATGCAAAATTTGAAAGAAAAAAAGAGATTTCCTTTTTTCGCGCCCCGCGACACGCAACATTTCAAACATCCAAGACTAGGGTGACTAGGGTTTTTAGGAAAACTTCAGCAGGGACAAAGTTACCTAAATTGTTTTGTTGCCCCGCTTGTTGCTATCGAATGTCGATTCTATTTCACCTCAGTAAGGGTTATGATTGCGGATATGAAAACCGAAATTGCTATTAGCTATACAGTATTCGGTGAAGTATGTGTACAGTGCATGAATATGGAACAGACAATCGATTTGCATATCAATACCTCATCCCGGCATCCCCAAACAAAAACAAGAAAATAATACGAAACATTTTATGAGTGCTGATTAAAAGTTTTCTTGCGAACTGCGATTCAAAAGATCCGTCTAAACAAAGACAATTGAAAAGAGTCACGCAACCTTATGGAGGACGATGTGGATTCATTTTGAGCTTGTTTGACTTTATAAATAATCAACACCCGCATGGAGTAAATAAATACGGAAATGCGAGAGAAAGTGAAACACTTTGAATCTGGGCTTTGTGTGCGAGTGTTATTCATCTGCGCGTTGAGAGAAAAACATTAACTTTATAGCGAAGAGACGAGATGTCTTGCTTTTTTACATTTTTACATACTTATAATAGCGAGCATGTCGAGAAGATAGAATTGCATCATTGTCTCCAGAGAAGGTGCAAATTGATAATGGGCCAAAAAAAGAAACTGACGAATGATGTTTGTCGAATTATTCCTGCCTAACTGCAAGATTAGCTCTTCAGCTTTTCTCCTGCCAAAGCGGGACTTTATTTCGCACATCCGCCGCTGAAAAATAAACGTTTTTCGAGTACATTCGCTTAATTAGCCAGTTCTGAAATTGTTACGTATAAAAAAGTTCAAAACACCAAATCTCCTTTGCCCCTAAGGTTAAAAGTAACGATTAATCAACTAGCTGTAACTACAATTTTATTGTTTTTAGCGGCAAGTCTTCCTGTTTCGGTTTGTCAAGGAGGCTGTTTATAGGTCATCTGTTGGGTCAACAACTGTGATACTCAGGTTATTGCTCAACCATAATCTACGCATAAGAAAAATCGGCTATATTACTAAGTTTCTTGTTGCGAAAAAAAAACTTTTCTTTTTATAAACGATAACGTAAGATCCAAGACCTTTGAGGGATGTGGTTTGATCACGAAACAAATTTGTCTATTGCAACTACATATATTTACATAAACACAAAAAAAGCAACTTAATGTTTTATGAAAGTCTAATCTCTTTTGCGCAGCGCTTTCTCAGACCGTATGGCGCTATCGAAATAAATAAATCACAAGAAATAAATTCATGAATTTCCTGCCCATCTACTGACCAAATATGACATTTCCTTGACGGTTAAAAATTCCTGCCTGTGGGCAAATGAACCTTTAGGGAACTGGGAACGAAAATAAACGGTTGATATTGAGCCGATAATGAAAGAACACGTGCTTGTCAATTGTTAATTGACGGCAGTGAAATGAAAGCTATCTGAACAAAGAAAACCTTTGTTAGCAATATTTTGGTTTTACCTTGGGGCATTTTTTCGATAATCACAAGAACAGATGAAATCCACGAGACAATGAACTTCATTAAAAAGTATTAACAACAACTTCTCATTGGTTCAGTCTGGTTTAAGATGATAACAGAACTATTTACTGTTAGTGAGCTTTATGCCTCGGGTATGAATATATTTTAACAAACCTCAATCAAAAGACAAAGGATTAACTTTTTTTTCATTCTGCAACAAATTAATGCTGTATTCCCGCTTCAGCATTTCCTCTAAGAAACTTTACATTTTAGAATTAGATACTCGATCTATTTTTTGGTTATCGCGGTTTATGTTACATGCAGAAAGACGCTGGCCATACATGAGACAGTTATCCAAATAACAAAAGTTCTCGGAATTTTATCGCCTTAATTCACTCCATATGAATGCTGGCACTTTTCATCTCCAAAAACGAGATTACTAGTAAATGGAACACAATTGTCATTTACGTTCTTCAGTGCTTTTTAACTTTTAAATCCCTTGAAGAATTTTTTTTGCCGATTCGTGACCTGACAATTCTTGTGTCAATTTTGGTTTTAAAATAGATGATAGGATCAAACAAACAGCGGAAAGCCCTCATTGTCCTTTAAGCCTTTGGTCTAAACAATTAACCTAGGGTTATGGGGATAATTTTAAGAAAACGTCTGTTGCCCTTTCAAACAACGGTCAAGAAGCACTTAATGGGAATCACTGAAACCAAACAACCCCGGAAAGCGTTTACAAATTTCTTCTACAAGCAGCTGTTATTTTTGCGCGTGAGTGCAAATTCAGGAATTCATAATATCAAACTCTCTTCCCAAGACTATTCGAGTTACATTCTGAGGCCATAGAGCACATAAAGAAGGAAAGAGACGGAAGTTATAATTAAGATAAATAGCTGCAGAGTTTTTGATTGAACCCTTTCAGTCCCAGTCAGTTTTAAAAATCCAATTTCTCCTTACATAACACATACAATATAAGACATTTGGTAACGAGAAAATGAGAATTGAACAAAAGCAAAGTACGTGAAATTAAAAGTAAATTCTCTCAGACTTTTTAAATGAAAAGTATGGGCTCAAGTTGGGAGAATTTAACTGGGACTGAAAAGGTTAAACTTTAGAGAAATTCCCGTCTTCAGACTGATATGTGATCTCTGAGCTGCTTTTCGTATCAGTTTTTGAGTCTGTACAAACGCGTTCTCATCCTATAAACTCCATCCAACGACCTTCCATGTAATCTCTTCGGTTCTTTGTTTTAAAAAAAAAAACACACTTTAAAATGTGAATCACCCACAGATATCATTTCAAATTTATAAAACGTTGATCTTGAAAAATTAATTCCGTTTGATTTTTCGAGATTAATGAACAAAAACAAAACTGAATCTTTCAACAAAGTTGTTTTTTTTCTTTTCTTTTTCTTTTCTTTTTTTTTTTTTTAGATCTTGGCACAAATTAACAAACCTGATATCTTTGCTTACACTCTTTTTTTTTATAAGAACGTCGAATTTTTCGTTTGAGGCTGAACATTCTTAAATATTTTCGGGATATCAGC
>JAOBBB020060502.1:0-14261 GCA_025331005.2 Zoanthus gigantus
CAGAAGTAAGAACTAAATTTGGCCTGAAAATCGTAAAATTCAGGTCTTTAAAAACAGGAAAAAAATATATTTACTAGTGCAAGATGTAGAGTTTTTCTGCTGAAAATTTTGGTACCAAGATAAAATAAATCGGTCAAGGAACAACAGAGTAATTGCTAAAAAACTCATTTTGAGGAGAGCACCGACCATGACCCAGGCCTTAATTGACCTGAGAATAGATTACAACTATTCTATTCGAAAGCAGCTGGAAAAAATGACTCATATTTTATGGCTGTAAACTAATTGAGGCAGTTTTTGTAGCTTCATTATTCCCATTCTTATCAACAATATACCAGATCTCGTTGCCCCTTCCGGTTCTGTTGAAAATCATTTTTGTTATTTAGTCAGTATTTCTTGTTTGTTTTCTGTCAAGGTTGTTTAATTTCGCTTTTTTTCGCATCAAAATTGTGATAACAAAGGCTAATTTGAAACAAAAATGAGAAAGATTGAATCTTTCCCCAAAACTTAACAACCATCAATCATATCATTTGTCTGCCAGTTTATTTGCAGCATCTAAAATTCAGTATCCAATTACAGTGCGTCATTTTTTTGATTAATTTGCTTGGAAAACTCATGAAAGTTGTTCTTTTATAATTCAAAAGATCTGAGTTAATATCAAAAATAATTTCTGTAATTTTAAATAGAAACAATAGTTTTCTAGAGGCAAAATGGAAGCAAAACTTATGAAAAAGAACACGCGCCGAAAATAATGTTAAAACTTAATTTTGACTTTAGCAAACAATATGTACAAGTTCCTAAAAAACACAGGGGCCGGGGTTTCTAGCTCATTCTTCAAATTCAGAGAATAAATATCAATCTTAAGCAAATATTGTTACATTTGTGATGTGGAAGGGATTAAATGTTTTATTAACCTATTTAAGAAAAAGTTAAGTATTCTAAATATTCAAGCCATCTGAAATTTTTATATCTGTTCCGAGCATGGCTATGAAAAATCTATGGGAATATGCTATTGTTTTTGGTACATTCTTCTAGCAATGCAAAGTTTCCTTTAAGTCTTGCGTGGCAGGTGCAAATTAATTTTATTATCTAGTTTAAAAAAACCTCAAATGTCCTAATTAAAATTTAGCTATCATAAATTTTGACATACGATTTCCATTTGAAATTTTTGTTGACGTTTACCCACGCTTTATTGAAAACTTACTGATGGGAAGTTGCCTTGAGTTTATTCAAGTACTTGTCTTTTAGCAATGCTAAGATTCTTTTTAAAGTAAGACTTGAGTTAAAATAGGCTATGTTAAAATTCTGTTCAATACAGGTAGGCCACTATCATTTAGGACAACAGAAACTCAGCACTGGACATGATGCAAACGGTGATCTTACAAACAAATTTGCTTCGCTCCTAAACTCATAATATTGGTTAAACATCTACTTACTGCTTATAATATTGTTGTTTTTTCAGAAAAAAGATGAGCAATTGAATACGGAAACCATTTCACGTCAGCTTTGTGACATCTCAAGTTGGTACTAATTTAGTACTATATCTGATCCATTCAACACTAACATGAGCTAGGGTAAACCTGAAAGAATGACTACTGAAATAATTGTTTTGGGAGAAGTTATCCCACTCGGAATTATATCCGTGCTAATTGTGGCAGCAAATGCAGTTGTGTGCGGCTTAGTTTTAGGGTTTAGAAACATGAGAACATTTACAAACTGTTTTGTGGTGTCTCTTGCCGTATCTGACATTCTCACAGGCGGCTTGCTGTTTCCACTTAAAATTGCTAATGTCGAACCGACCTTTCTCGTTTACCTTACAAGCGCAGTTCTCATCTCTGGCGTAGGGAATTTATGTGGAGTGACTTTTGATCGGTTTATTGCTGTTACAAGACCTTTGCAGTATTCTTATGCTTTATCAAAATGGTTCAGTAAAATATTGGCTGCTTGTTGGTTGGTCCCACTGGTAATATCACTCCTCCCTTTAATGTGGGGAGGACCAGAAAGCGCGAGGATTTACTCGATATATACTGTATGTTTAGTGGTACTTGGAATCATTCTACCCTACTGTGGCATCTTTGTTGCTTATTTTCAAATCTTCAAAAGGATCAAACGTCATAACAGACAGTTAAGCTCAATTTTGTCATCAACTAACAAGTTTCAGAGGCGTTCCCTATCGATGGAAGCTAAAGTCTCCAAGGTTTTTGCCATTGTTGCTGTCGCTTTTGTCCTCAGTTGGCTTCCAGTAATTTATATGACTCTTGCGTATGAGATAAGCCCAAGTCTTATCCCCCAATGTTTGTCTACAGTCTCAATGTTTACAATTGCTATAGGATCTTTAGCCAACCCAGTTTTCTATGCGTTCATGAAACCAGATTTCAAAGCCGCACTAGTTCAGTTTGGACGTCAAAAAAAGACTTTTAAGCGCGAGCCTCGAACAATCACTTTACAAATGTCATTAAGGGAAAGTCAAAAAATACCAGAAAACATCAACTTTTATTCGAGTTGCCGCATCCTACAGTTACATCCAGCCATCACAAGGAGTGGTTCGCTTCAAAAAAGTTTAAGGCGAGATCCTTCCTCAAGAAGTTACCATGATACCCCCGCAATAACGGGACAACACGGAGAGAATATTGAGACCATATCAAACATTTGAGTCTAGTTTGAAGTACAGAATTATAATGACAGAAAAAAGGCTCTTTTCCCAGTGCTGCAAACAATGCTAAATTCCGACGATAAGTTTCTGAGTCTGAAATACCACAAGCACCAGTAGAAAGTTCAACATACCAATCGAAAGTTTAATTTTGTTTTTGCTTTGTTATCCTAAGGAATTGCAAACTACACATAGGGTAAAGCAGCTAAACCGGGGGTTGCAGTTCATTGGTGTAGAATGGGTTAAATTCTATGTTATTAAGTAAAATGGATAGCCAAATGATGATTTTCAAAGATTTCACATTCATAATAACTAATCATTTTCAGAATTTTTGTATTCTTCAGAATAAGAAACAGATAAAAATAAGCTTCGGACATGCATACCGTAAGTTCTCCATTTAGCAGTTATATCAGCAGTTAATATGTGGGGTCTGTAATAATAGTATCTTCATTCTGAAAAAGGATGTCCCGTATACACTTCTTAGCTCTTCGGAACTTGCGACCTTTTGTTTCTTCATCATTTAGTTCCGGTTTCTCCCTGGGAATTACTTTAGGAACTGGTTCTTCGATGGTTCTGACTAGTTCAAGCTTCTTCTCCTTATGAGCATTTTGCACCTGCTGTTTTGATAATTTTATGAATTGAGGTGTTGGCTCAGGTGTCAACGAATCTAAGGTTTTATCAGTATCTTTGAAAATAAAAACTGAAACTGCTCAAAAACGTCCCGAGATGGCTGATATAATTCGTCTGTTCCTATTCCAGATGCTTCAGTGTTTGTTGCCTTTGTATACTCCTCTCTGAAATACTCAACTAAAAGTTGTTTCCAATTCCTTTTGATATACACCCAGCATCATCATTTCATCAACTTTTGCATTTTGCTTGACGAAACCCAGGAGTGATGTGGTTCCGTAGACAATCATTTTTCTTGTAAAAAGCAATGATTTTATCTGCAATTAAAACTCAATTATAAATCCTATCAAAACAATTGAGCCAAAATAACAATAAGACTCGATATGGTAAAAGCTTCATGTGTATGGAAAATAGGTTAAGCTAAATAGGACATTACAAATTGATGGTATGAACCCAAAATAAAATGATCAAGAATTCCACCAAAACGTAACGTTTAGGTTCGTCCTAAAAAAACTTTGATTGTTTTTGCTTTTGGTCTAGTTCAGATTGTTTAACGATTTTAGACTCTTCAATTCAGACATGTTTCATCTGAGGGCCACTCAGCGTCCCTATTTTCTGAACTTGCTGATTCTATGTATCTTCTTCGAAAGGCCATAACTTCCCAGAACACCCATTTTACATTTTCCTCCGTGCAGCGAAACAATGTGGCGAAACAATGTGGACAGCTCTGTTTTATGCGTAATGGCCTTTTTTATAAGAACAGGAAGCTGAAAATGGCCAAAACTACGCATGATAAGTAATGGTAAAATCGCAATGCCTGGTCTCATCAAAGAGTCTGTGCTGCGTTCAGTTGCTAATATAAAAAAACAAAAATTGCGTGCGGCTCGTGCAATTTTGAAAACTTTCAAAACATTACTCCCGCAAATAAATCATTTGATCTCCTATATATAAACAAATGTATCCTCAAAATGCTATTAATATTCATCCTTGCTTCAAAATTATACGTTGTTACTAGCTTGTTAGACTGAAATTTGAAAATAGAGTGCATACTTTAAGGCTGTCTCGGGGATTGGGGACAACTATTTTGAATAAATACATGCAAACGTCTCATGCTCGATTACGCAGTACCATTGCGAGCTAACTCGATCAGTACATGACAATAGGACCGGATATTGGCCTTATCTTTTCGAGTTATCTCTACGGTATGAGACAAACTCGAGTGAGTGCATGTGAAAAACCCTTTAAGACTAGTTAAGACTAAATTGAATAGTGACGCATGCAAGCTTTGAATGGAAATTTTAAAAATTTTATAAACTACGAAACGATTAGTTTAAGGCGGAACAGATTGTTTATTTTCGCCATAGGTAGTGAGAACAGCTTACGTTTAAAACGTTGTAGTTCAGCTTCAGAGCATCAAGACAGTTGGCTAACACTCAAAAAAGTCAGGTTTAATGAACACAGTACTTCAACCTTGTGTCGTTTAAATTGCGAAGTTGTATCAAGATTAATATATTACAGCTTACTCCACTAATTTTAGGTTTTAATACTCGTTAGCAAGGAGTTGTTGAGAAGAAGGTTCAAAGTTCAAAAGTCACCTCTAAGCGTTAGTGACGCATGCAGTGATTCTCGAAACTCTTCGATCTTGAGTTCTGTAAACTAAATTTTGTTCACCAAGTTCATTCCGTGGACGTTTGTTTACTGCAAAACTAAACAGAATTTATAAAAAAATTCGAGTTATAGAGGTCAATAAAATCTTTGGTCATACTGTCATTATACTTAGACCCACTGCCGTTCATTTTAGGAATGCAGGAGTGATCGTACTACTGACAATGAGGATTTTTGAATGAGGTGCCATAGAATAGAATAGAAAATCAGGGAAAAAAACCCAACTATGTCCTATTCAATTTTAATTTGCCATATTTTATTTTGTACATAGAAAGTGTTTTGTTTCATAGAAAAAAAGATATTTTTTGTTCATAACTTTTTTTATATCGAGTTGGAACTTCGAAAATGGGCTGCTTAAAATAAACAGCGGAAGTTTTAACATTTGGCATCAATCCCAAAAACACCTGATCAGTGGCATTCAAAGGGGGCGAGTTTACGAACATTTTTTATGGATGTTTTGGGCTTGGAATATTTGCTTTTAATTTTGTAAAATAAGTTTATACTTGTAAAATATTGCTATCAAGAACAATTTATTTTCTATATTCTATTTAGGGATTGCAATACAAAGCACTATGGGGAGTTTTTTTGGTATTGTTACTATACAACATCATCATAATCGTCACCGTCATCATAATCTGTATCTTTTACTCTTATTATTATTACTAATATTATTATTATTATTATTATTACTTCTACCCAACGCAATTTCCTTAGAATGTTATCGCTAAAGATCATTTTGTAATATAAAAAATGCAAGGCGTACATGTAATTTCGTACCCTGCCGATAGTCGTGATAATGCTTCTCTCGATCGGCTAACTGAATCAGTTTCGGCGTTAGTGTAACATCGCCCAAGTTGTTAGCAACTTTAATGTGAGTTTTGAAAGTTAAATTTTCAGTTCCGTGTAAATTAAATGAAAAGCATTATGTTTCCTTAAACAAGCAGCGGCCTTGATACAGGGATTCGATTACTTCTGTTTCACAGGTGTAGCAAACTTTCTTGTAGAACAAAAATACAACCATAACTCGCAACTACATTGAAAACACATTTCTAGTATCCTTCGGCTTCGTGCAAAAAAATTAGACGTCTGTGTAGGACGAGCGTATTCCATTAGTCGAAGTAAAAGCCAAACAAAAGAAACCAATGTTGGTAGAGATACATGATACATGAATATACCCCTGGGTGGCTATGTGACTAAATTAAACGTGCCACTTCATTGTCTGTTTTTGTACGTCTGTGGAACGAAATTAAGATTTGTTGTTGAAATCAGCCGGTAATAGCAGTAAAGTTGATCAACCAACTACAACTAAACTTGTTTTCAGGTAGTCCCACTGTTGTTGTAATTTAGCAAAACAGTGCGAATGGAATTTTACATATTTTCAAATCTGTACTCAACACTAGTCGGACTTTTATTTCCTTTGCCAAACAAGGCGGGGGGTTATGTATCATACTAGCATGCAGGTTTGAGTCGGAAACTTTCTTGAATCACAGCACTCACCTACTCACTTTATATTGATAACAGATCTATCTACCTATCTGATTGAATATTCAATTGCTGAACATGCTGTGAGTTGACGACTGACTATCTTGAAAAGAGAATATGACACGCCATTAGTCACAACACTCACGAAAGCAAAGATTGTCAAAAAGAGTCAAAAATAAACGTGTTAATGGTTGGTAAAGCTCATCATAGTTTTGGATGTTTCATTCAAAACAGCAAGTTTAATTCCAGCTGTGTTCTATTTTTGTCGCTTCTTTTCATCAAATCATTGAAACCTTCTTCAAAATGTCACTCCCATTCTATACGATGATAATTGCCTTGTTTACACTACGACAAAAGACAGAAATAAACACCAAACAGCCAATGTCGTTTAACAAGATTCACCCAAAACTTACGTTTGAGCATCAAGGAAAAATTCACAATACAAGAAAGCAGGGTTTTAATGCATTTGATTCAGTGCCAAATTAATGCTGCCAAGATAACAGGTACACGCGAATTACGTGCCATCTTGCGTGGCCCAAAGTATTTTAACACTAGAAGTCAACAGCGGACTTGCTTGTCACCAAAGAGGATGCAGTGTAATCTTATTAATGTAAACAACCCATTCATTACTTATGAAAACGCACGTTTCCTTTTCTTAAACTACTGATATGATTCCTTCATTGCGCTTTTCAAAGGAAAATTGGCAAGCGAAATCCGTCTTTTTTGGAAGCTAGAGCCAAACATTTGCCTTGTTTGGTCAAAGGTTTTCGTGCGTGATTCTTCCTTCGTGAAATTCTGAGTACGAATTGGCAGTAGGTTGGTATAATCTTCCAAGGAGCCTTAAACTGACTCCTTACTTAATTAATTGAGAAGACTGAACTATGACGAAATAATGATTAGCAAAGCAATCATTCTGTTCCTACGCTTTCATTTGGGTGGAGATGCATTCAAGAGAAACTGAACATTAGACTCATTTGTGTCCCTAATTTACGGCTGTTAAACCAATAATTTGCCTTCCTCAACTGCAACGGATTAAATCATACATCAAAGTTAATCAAACACAAGTGGCATTCGCTGTCGTGCAAATAGCCCAGGGTCAAGAGGTGACGTTTGAGTATGTGTGTTTGATGAATAACTCTGTAATAGCGACCGTTTACCATACGGTGCGATGGATGTTTGCGTCACATCCGAGCCTTACGGGGGATAAGAAGGCCTATATAACCTCTCCAACTTCTAAACATTTTTATAAGTGCAATGACAAAGAGTCCCTACGGTACCAGAGAGTGCGAACCCTTGTAATTATCGACCATGTTGTATGTCCTCGTTGTGATTCTCTTGTTGACGACAGCCAATTGCGACATGAAATGCTGGATGAAAAAACGCGGAACTCTTGTGTTTTGCGGATGGCAAGGAATAAAAACTTTAGTTCCCTTTACCCGGAACGCCACCGTAAAGACTTTGTAAGTACTTTATCGGATACTCACATTGTAGCGATTAACCCAAAGCTACTAAGGAATTACAATGTTAAGCATGTAGCATAGGCACTGATTTAAGGCAAACACGTTCTTTCCCTAGCAGTTAACAAGAACTAGGGTCCAACATTTGTTAAAGCGAATTAATAGCTTTCAAAGGAGATAATTCATGTAACAAAACTGATTAAAAATGGACTACCTACTTTTGCTCATCTGTTAATTATAGTCAGAGAACTGGGAAACTCTAAAACATGCATGATGATCAATTGTTGTATATCGTATGCAGTCCAGCTCGTAGCGAATTCATTAGATGACACTTTATGTAAACCTTTCGATAAAACTCAGAATTGTCGTCTCTCAGACCAAAGATTAGGCCTCTAGATATCGGCTTCACTTTCGCAGTATGGAGATTTGTTACCTTTCTTTTTGTTTTTTCGCAATATAAAAGTTTCTCGGACGCAGCAACTTGTATGTTTTGAGACTTGAGCTGATCCGAAATTTTAATCTAAGTAGGCTGAAGTATTATTTGGAAAAACACACGTGGATATATAGCGATAGATGATAAGATGTTTGATAGTCTTAAAATCATTCGAATAAAGAAACTGTTTTTGTTTTCTATGTTTAGTTTGCAAACTTTTACTCTTTATCAAATGTTTGTGAAATTCATATAAGTTATTTCAAACTAAAGGGTGGTTTTGAACTGAAAACTTCCTCAACCCATTTCGTTATCGTTTATCTATATTCTGCCATTCACTGTAGTGTTGGCAGTTGGTCTCTATTGTACTATTTGGATACTCGTATGGAAAAAACCAGAATGATCTCTCTTAAACCGCTTTTCATCCAGTCTTAAAGAGTTTCTAACTCATCAAACGATATTGCTTGCCCTCTTTGTCTAGAATGAATAATAAGGGAAGTTTTGAATGATTTGTTGAGGTGTGCAACTTTGATTTTTTTTACTTCATGTTGGAATAGAAAATCAGGAAAAACCAATGATGGCCTGCTCACTTTGAATCTCAGTGACGTACTATTTCAATTGCGTGTCATCCAAAGTATTTTGTTTCACAGAAAAAAGATAATATTTTTTGTTAATGATTTTTTATATCAAGTTGGAACTTCGAAAATGGTTTGCTTAAAATAAGCCTTTGCAAAAGTTTCAACATTTGCCATCAATCAGGCCCCAAAAACACCTGATCAGTAGCATTCAAAGGGGGCGAGTTTGCGAACATTTTTATGGACGTTTTGGGCTTAGATTATTTGCTTTTAATTTTGTAAAATAAGTTTATATTTTTTAATTTTTTTCTATTATTAACCATTTATTTCTTATATTTCATTTAGTGATTGCAATACAAAGCTCCATTGGGGATTTTTTTTAAGTATTGTTACTATGACCAACATCATCATCGTCATCATAATTATCTTTTAATATTATTATTATTATTATTATTATTATTATTGTTGTTATTTTTATTATTATTATTATTATTAACATTATTAATAATTATTGTTATTATTTTTACTATCATTGTTGTTGTTATGATTGTAATGAATAATGCTATTATTGTTATGAATGGAGTGAACGGAGTAGTTTGTTCCCTAATGGGCTTGGAGCAGGATATGAGATTTTCTATGTTCTGCGATCAAAGATGATAACGATTTCGAATGTGTGTTGTAAATAGTATAGAATATCTGAATCATTACGTGTGTAAAGTCTCCCTGTTTTGCTTTCGTGAAGATAATTTAGGTTTGCGGGCTCCTTATTTTGCTCCTTAAGTGTAAAAAAGAAAGCAGTTTTTACGTAAAGTATGTTTTAGAAAAGACCGTCTTTTGGTTTGTAGTTCTTAGGAGATAACTATGAGGAACTACTATTAGAAATCCCTAAAATAACTGACACTTAATAACGCAAATATAGTCCCGCTTGATATAAAAACGGACCTATACAGCTTCATGTTTATTATTCAACGACCCTTAAACTTTAACTTTTTAATGAGATTGACTTTTGCTCTGTTAAATCCATATTAGACTAAATCCTCATGGCCATGATATTGTATCGAGAATTGCCATACGCTTTAGTGCACGAGAAAGGATCTCACTTCTCTGTTCTTTGAATTTTTTACATAAAGTCATCTTTATACTAAGAATGTATAGTATTGGGGGACTGACTGGTTGTTTTTGAATATTTTAAACGTTTTAGCCCCAAATGTTTTTAGATATAAGTGGATGTATACCTGATAAAAGACATTTTTCAAGTTTGTTAAATTTGCGAAAAAGAACATTTGAGTTTTAACACTATTTATCTTAAAATTTAGTGTCTAAAGATCTTTTGCTTAACACGTAAATGCAAATTTAAGTTGCAAAGTATTGACGGATATTAGCTGAAAAGTATTATTTTCATAATTTTTTGCTGAGTACGAAATAAAAATTAATCTCTTTTGCAGCCTGCCTGTATTTTCTTTTTGTCCTCGCGTTTTTTTAAAAAAGATTTGCAGTAAAAGTGTCAGGAATATTGTTCAAAGCAATTTTTAGACTCAATGTTTGAAAATGTTTCTGCATATGGGTTTGAGCGTGTTAAAGCAAACCTAGATATTGCATTAAAAGAATGATTGAAAACTGACGGACCACCTTGGAGAGAAATTTTGGACAAATACGTGACTACTGCAAGGGAACCAGAAATGTTCATAAAATTAGCGATTTCTGATAAACTGAAATACCGTTCACAATTTATGATATCATGATTTGTGGTTTGCTCTCGATTACCGTAATGATCTAAAGTATGTGATGAAATGTTGGTTAAATAAACAAAAAAGTACGTTTGAAGGTTTAGGAACCCCCTGGAATGTTTGAAAAAAAAAATCTTAAATGCATATATCAGGAAATCCCTATCGTTTGGAGTGTTGGGTGTTTGATGTTTAGCCAAAACCAACTACAGTTTAACAAAAGCCATTTAGTTTGAACGCTTCGCTCCCTCCTTAAAATGATAGGATATCTCTCAGGACTAGAAAAATTCGATATCCACCCGGCTAGTCACGTTTGTAACTTAAACATTCCAAACATTACACGCAAAACTGTCAATGGCTGCAAAATCAAAGCTTTGGTATTCATGTGCGACATAATCTTCCACTCTTTTTATTGACAAAAGAACTTTTAGAAAGAACGAGCAAGAGGATTAAGAATCCCAAAATCATACTAAAAACGAACATCTTAGGCTAGAATTGGCAAAACTTTATTTTATACTTTGCCAATTGAGATAAATACGGTCAGTATGAAAGTAAGCAATAATTATACTTTCTCAGTTGCACAAGAATTCAGTGTGAGCTTTGAAAATAACCGGGTACAAAAGGTAACATTTTTCATTCTCTAAACTTTATATTAGAAAACGTTTACTAAATACTCTCAAATGATAAGCATAAACAGTTTTACAAATAGATAAGTTTTACACCGTAGTGAAAAAAGAAATTTAACTGACGTTTCGGACTGTAGTACATCATTCGTCGGAGTGAAACAGTCCAAAACGTCAGTTCAATTTTTTTTTCAAAACGGTGTAAAATTTATTTATTTGTAAAACTGTTTCTGTAGAAACACCGACGTAGCATTCCATTTACGATAGGCATAAAGTTCATTTTAAGAACCTATATGATAAATAAACGTTGGTTCATTTGTAACGAACTTGTTCTTTGGTTGTACACTCAACACCATTCACTTTGTTTCTTATATGAAGCTTATGTTTTATGTCTTGTATTTGTTATCATTTAAACTCAGTTTGTAAAAATAGATGAAGTAGCTGAAAGATTTGATTTAGTACTGAGAAGGGCAATACCGGACATAAAAAAGAACTTTTTCGCACAAAGGGAAGCGTGTAACAGAAACCGGCTTCAAAAACATTTTTGCTGTACATTGTAAATATTCTTTTGTTATAGACGAATATTTAATTACACTTTGAGTTTCGTCTATATAAGGGCCACAGTTAATATAGAAAGGAAAAAATAATATAAAAGGAAACCTATTAAATTCTAAAAGCGAGAAAGTTTCCCGGCAAATGCGATGCGGATATGTGAAGTACCGTCCTGTGATATAATGGCAAATTTACAAATCAAAAGCTGCTATGGCCTTTAAAGAGACATAAAGCAATAGAACAAGAGCTAAGACGACAGTATAGTGGTGAAAAAAGTTTTTGTTTAATTTTTTTCTTTGATTACCGATTACTTATCAATCTTTTGTCTCTTATTTTCACCCACTTTACAAACAGAAAAAGACAAAAAAAAAAATCAGCTTTAAAATGTTTTGGTGTGACCTTCGCGATGTCTAAAACTCAATCGAAACTCAGTTGAACATTTCGCGGCGTATCAATGAAGACGACGGTTAGCGACTGGTCAGCTCGGTACATTCCAAAGTGCAACTTTAGTATGTAACGCTAATGTTCTTTGCCCTTCCAATACTCGTTGGTTCAAGTCGGTCTTGCCACCTAGAAATTTTCAAAACGCCAATATGTTTTTACAAACCACATAAAGGACACAAACGTTCAGCACTTTGTGCGTTTTTAAACTCAATTCTCATTTTTTTTTTGGCTTCCACCTTGTAGTGCATACTAATGAAACCTATCTATTGTTAACAATGAGTCAGCAAAGAGCTGCATTAATACTTAAACAGGTGGTAGAACCTTGCACTTTGTTCCTAATAGTTATGTGTGTTTAGCTTCTTAAATGGATTATGTCTGATTTTCTTTCTCATTTTACTAATACGTTTGTAGAATAATAAGATAAAAATATCTAACAAAATACATCGTATAACATATTGACATTTTAACTAAGCAATCTACCGCCATATTCTTTGAAAAACCTGTCTTTATCATTATAATCAATAAATCTGTGCAGGGTTATTCTGTTTTAAAAACATAGAAATAAATATTATACTCAATATAGTTTTTACTGTAAAAATATGTGCACTGTCTAAAGTGTTAACCGAACGAATATACAGGCTAAGACCAGGCGATATGAATATCAAAATTATCAGTATAACCTAAAAATTTTAACAAAAAAGTGTAAAAGATAATTTGACCTGGAATTAAAAACAGAAACCTTCCCTAAAACAAAAATGTAAAGACCAATTGTTTACTTTGTTATATATCAGCCGGTATATATCTATATATCTCTGTCTATTTATTACATAGATATGAGTGTTTTCATGTAAAGACTGTAAAATACGCCACTCGTAGAAACTACATACGAGTAACATATTTCCACATCCTCACTAGTGAAGAAATCGCTGACGTCATTCCTTTGTTTTCCCCGCGCGCTCATTTCGGCATGCCGGTTGTCAAAACACTAGTCAGTCAAAATGGCAAGATTTGTAAAATTCACAGACAAATACATCAAATCTTTCATCGAACAACAGGATTTATATACATTATATTTTTGACATATTTTAAGATATCTTGTATCATATTTTGCAAAATATAGGGCCAAGGTATATGTTACTTGTCTACTAAATAATTCTGACTCATCCTCAGTCGCCTTCGCCGTCCTCCTTCCCATCACTCCCTTCGCGCAACTAAAAAGAGACAGAGAGAGAGAGAGAGAGAGACGACTGGGGGCTATTTTGATTTAGGAGAGCTAACTTGCAATTGTTTTAAAGTTCTTAAATAACATTGTTATCATCAGTTATAAACTTTCATTTTTAACATTTAGAAACTTGAGAGGAAATGAAGTGTCCGCCATTCCTAATTTTGTGTTTGCAGGACTTCCTTCTTTGCGTGACTTGTAAGTATGAATTGAAATTGAAATTAGTAGAAAACTTTAATATAGATAAGATCTTCGGATTTATTTACCCTTAACATATCATCAATACACGCAGCCAAATGACAAATTGCCACTTTTTTGCGAGCCGAACGGAATTAAATGCATTTGCTGCCACGATTCTGAATGGTAACAATTTCGATTGGCCAATTAGATCCTGAAGATACCATTTCATTGCCAGAATTTGCGCTAATTTTTAATGACAGGTTTGCTCAGTTTGTAGCTCTTTAAAGAACTTTCGATGTTAGTCGATTTTTTTAAATGAACGATGTCCCAGATTTTCAGCTTTTTTCTAGTCGACACTTGGATTTAAACAATGATCAACTGGATGAAATTAAAAAAAAAATAACTGAATCGAAAAATTCGAGGAAGAAACTGAATGGGAACTGAAAAAGTTCGAGAAATAATGTGAGATAAAAAAAATTTTACAGTAGAGCTCAAAACAGTAAAAGCATAAACTCTACATGAAATTGTACTAGTTGGTCTTGTTTATTGGTAATTACTTTAGTAATAAAAATGTAAATTCTACACCGTAAAAAAGAGAGAATACTTACTGACGTTTCGGACGTTAGTCCTTCG
>JAOBBB020060566.1:0-14260 GCA_025331005.2 Zoanthus gigantus
ATGTGTGAATTAAACCATGGAGTGGACCTTTTTTTGTTAAGTGTTTTTTGGGGGATGTGTTTCTTGATGGTATCAAACAGAAGTGGTTGTTACGTTATTGCCATATCGGACCGTAGCAAAGAACAAGAAGTCGAGCCTTACGTAAATATCTGGATAGAATTTGGTATGTGAAAGAATTTCTAATACTATCGCCTATCAGTTGACGCTATCCATGAAAGTTTGGGGGAGAGCAAGGCAGGCGGGGCATTACCAATGTTTCAGACATTTTCAGGATGCTACAAAACATCTTCATTCCAAGGCAGAGGAAAGAAAAGTGAGTGGAAAGCATGAAATGCATATCCCAAGGCAACTCAGACCTTCCAGCTGGATGTTTGAAGTAACAAGTTCAAACCCATGGAAATCGAGTCTAAAAATAATAACTGCCATAGCATCTACATAATTAACTATGCAAGTACTACTAAACGTCCATTACTTATCTTATTCACCCACATCCTAGACTACAAATTTCATCTGGTATTCTTGAGTGCTTAAAATTGACCTTCCGTCTCCGAGTAACAAAATGAAACTTGGCAATTTCTGAATATGAAATTATCTTTCTGTTCGCTGCACAAGGCTGCAAACTTAAAACTCTTTCAACAAATATGCCCATATTTGATCGTCATTTGGTATGTTCATTGAACTTGCTCCTGCGTGACTCAAACTCACTTATTTCTTGCAACTCATTACGGAATGCTGTTCTCAAAGTTAGATAATACTTTCGCTCGCTTTTGTGGCACTTAACAGTCAACAAAACATTTTATATAGATCCATCGACAATTGGTAGAGTACACGTTTTTTTTTATTATAAGAACCAGAAAATTTGCCGAGGCTCATTGTTCTTAATTTTTGGAGCCTCAATTTGTTCTTATTTTGTTCTTATTTCTGTGAGCGGTTTGAAATGATAAAAAATCAAAACAAAAAGCTAAGGCATTGAAAACAATGTTGATCGTCTGATGAGGAACTTTTAATATTCCATGAATACGTGTATCATTTGGAACAACTGTAAACGAGGAACTAGCTCCACTTTTAACTTCTTTAATTTAATCTCTTTGTTGGTTTTGTTGGCCTCTGTCCTGGCCTCGGCAAAGCCGGCGTGGCTTAATTACTTCGGTCAGCACAGAGGATCAACTTACTCCTACAACAACGGTAGCACAAAAGAGGCAAAACTGATGGGCGCGTTTTACTATATCAATCGCAAACAATAACCACGTGCAACACAAAGTTAGTGTCATCGCGTGATCGAAATAAAAGATCTAAACAAGAATTGACTTGCTATGGATATGTGACACAATAGTACATATAATAATAAATGGAAAACGGTGCTTCTGTGTTTTTACTGTGAACATTGCAAACGTAAATTACAAGATTCAGTAAAGTTTCAACTAGAAACCTTTTCACTACTTTTTCAGCCTCCGCCTGAGCTTGTTCTTAAATTGATCTTAATTTTCAGCCAATCTGAGTCTCATTGTTCTTATAAAGTTGTTCTACAAATTAGCAGAAACTTTGCTAACTACGTTCATAAGGTTTATACACCAGACTCGTAAAAACTAAACAAAAACGTTTTACCTGAATACTGATGAACAATTGGAGAGAGTTGTGAGAGATTAAAAACCAACGTGCAACTGTAAGACAAGAGGGAGAAGTTCAGTTTTCAATTTTCAAGACAGCAAATTTCACAAGAACACGAACAGAAACATCCCTCACCTCAGAATCGTATTGTATTAACGTATCTCAACTGATAAGATGTGCCAGAATTTGAATGAACGAGAATGTTAATTCATGCTAAAACAATTGGCGTCTACCGTGACGTCTAAGCTAGAACAACAATGTAAAGCTTCCGGAATCATTCACAGCACGCCAAACTTAAATTATTTGCACAATCCTTTAGAAATCACTAGCTATGAATATACAGAAGTATGGAGAAACAAAGAGACACGGCACTCGATATTTGGTATCATTTTATTGTGTTGTTTTCGTTAGGTTTATTTTACTCAGTTTATTTATTTTTTCCTTGTCAATATTAGTGCCCCCCCCCCCCCCATGGGCTTCCAAAGGAATTTTTGAGGTGCAACTTCAGTAAACTTAACAAGACAATCTTCTTTCTAGACGTTAGAAGAAGAAAAAACCCTGATTGATTTATAAACTTTGAGTGGAACCAGGAAAGAAATGGTTGTAAATAAAAATATGATTCGATAATTAAATCTTAGTTCACCAAAGATTCGGTGTTCACCAAGTCGGCGTTAGATTTTCTCTGAAACGCAACCATTCCAAACCAGCTTACGGGGCTGAATTCTTCTTTTTGTTGCTCATTTTTAAAGGTCCAGCAGAAGTGAGAGTGATATCGAGGTAGAGATGAAGACCTCATCGCAGGAGGCTCACGTCATTGAATTGGAAAATGCACAAGAAAACCAGTGCGCAATCAGAAATGAACCAAAAGTTGATGACTTGGAAAGCGTGAGAGATGATGAGCTGCATACAAATATTGATTTAACAACTTCTGCAGGAAGTGGGCAGGATTCTCCACGGGTACAAAGTCCAAACCGATTGAAGGTGGGACAATTGT
The DNA here is from genome assembly GCA_025331005.2 of Zoanthus gigantus. Classification (NCBI taxonomy): domain Eukaryota; kingdom Metazoa; phylum Cnidaria; class Anthozoa; order Zoantharia; family Zoanthidae; genus Zoanthus; species Zoanthus gigantus. Next base: position 2,603 of record JAOBBB020060566.1, read on the forward strand.
ACCTTATTATCATTATCAGCACTATCATTACTAAAATTATCTTTAGTATTACACTCATTATCATCTGCTTCATCATCGACACAATCACCACGACCAAAGGTATCCTGACGTGACTATGACCATCATTAACATAATCGTCTTCAACAGTTCCATGAAACACCACAATCGCCATCATTGCTGGGCGGGCATGGTTGATGCAATTGGTAAGATCGCTGCCCTCCAAACAGAAGATCTCTGGTTTGATCCCGGCTCTGCCGAGATTTGAATCTTTGTGTGGCCTTCTTTTCACCTAAGCTAACTCAGTTTTCCATCCTCTCGGGGTTGGTAAATGAGTACCAGCGACTGCTGGGAGCTAACCTGCAATGGATTAGTGTTCCATCCAGGCGGAGTCAAAGACTCATCCGCTTATAACTACAGAAACCAGAGATAAGCGTCGGCTCCATGGCCACCTGGCTTGTAAAGAATTTAGCTAGCTACTATCATTGCTACTTGAAGACACTAAGCTTAATACATAGATCACTATTAAATTCTTACAGCAAGAAGGTTATAGAGAGAGCTTATCGAACTTAATGTTAACAGCAAGTCTAAAAGAATGCTGCTCATTTTGTGTTAGTGTATTTCCAAATTCATAATTATTTTATCTTGATTAGATAATGACTAAAGTGGTTTAAGTTGTTTTTATTGCTTACAAATTCCTGAAATAACTTACAGAAGTGACCAAAAAGTCTCATCCTTTAGTTTTGTAAATAACACTCAAAGTTTAACAGTTTGTGATTAGAATTTGTCAATTGATCAACTTCTACCCGTCCTAAAGTAATCATTTTCTTAAGAATGAACAAGTTGGAAGTTGGTATCGCAAAGGGGACGACAGCTTACTGACGACGACTACGACAACTGGATCAAACAAGATCACCAGTTATTCACCAATCAAGTCAAGTACTCCACCAAGATCTCAACCTAGAAACATCCCAAGTAAAAGCTCACACTCAACTTCCAATGAATCGGTAAGATATTTTGGCCGTGTATCTTATGTATTCTGTTAGAATCAAAACCCTGGATCTGTTTGGCCTTCCGACATTATTTAATGATAATAATAATAATAATAATGATAATAGTAACAATAATAATTTCCTGTATTCTGATTGATTGACACGCGGTCTGTCAAAATGCGTATTCGGACCGGTTTCCCGGATGTTGATTTTCAGAAAATTTTCCAAACTGGCAAAATTACTTAAAAAGCGATTTTACGGAACTTCCGATTTCCAATCCCTTTCGAAGATTTTCGAAGATTATTAGAAAATTTCAAAAATCCAAAAATGCATAAGAAACAGTTTTAAACATTTCCGAAGCTTTCCTAAAACTGTTGGATATTACCGATGATTTCCGTAGATGCCCATGTAGGCATGGGATAAATTACCGGAAGTAAAAGAAAGTCATGTAATGAACGATTTATTAACCTCGCTTGCTCAGTTTGTATGTAAAAATATCATACCTCGCTCTGATATTTTTCGATACAGACCTCGCTCTCGGTTAATAATCTCTTAGTATTACCAACATTATTTTACCACTTTTACTATTTTGGTCTTGTAATTCACTGTCGAAAAGACTTGGCGATATTTTTAGCTTTGCTGTTATGAATCAATCTGCGTGGTTATCTACGCAGATGCCTATTGCTAATATGACTCAAAACCCAGCTTTTGTGGTATCTGTTTTCCACTGAGTTGTAGTCATTGGTAGCAGATCAAATTCAAATTCATTTACTTTCACCATAACTAAATAGCAAAATAAATTCAGATAAATGAAATATACTATTAGTCCAATTAAAATATGAGTTGTTGGGTATTTTACATTACATTTATTGACTTCCTTTGTTTTCCTTCTTCCTCTTTGCTGTTTTTTTTTAACTCTTCTCTCTATTCGTTTTTACTCCATTCTTTTACTTGCTCTGCTGCCTGTTCTTTCTAATTTTCTGTTATTATTTTCTTGTGAGCTTCGTTTCTGTATTTTTTCTGATTGATTACATCGAAAAACTACGAGGATATAACACAATGGCAGATGGAGGTCAAATAGTGAGATTCAAACTAGATTCTAATAAGATTCTTTTGTATAACTGACCACCATGTGCGCTGAACTGGAACTTTATGAATACTACCAATTTCACAACTTCGGATAAATTATTCAGGTACATTTAATTTAAAGTATAACGGCTTCCTTCAATATGTATTTTAATAAGTTTATATCCTCGTTATATTATCTCTAGGGAGCTCTATCGCCTATGAAAACAGCATGGGGTGTTAGCAGGTGGGTTGTGCTAAAAGGCAGTAAACTTTCAAGTTTTAAGGTTGAAATAGTTTTGGTTTCCGTGCCTTATATTCATGAACTAGTAAGTAAGAACAGTTTAGCTTGCTAAAAATTTATAATAGTATATCAAAATTGATATACTACCAATAAAGAAGAAAATCGACTTTCCTTCGCTATGATGATTTACGTTAAAAGATTGTTTTTAGCTCATTCATGCAAGCAATGAATGAGTATCGTGGGGGTGAAATGTCGGCGGAATTGGTTGTAGACTGAAATTTGTGGACGGAAATTGTGGATCGAAGACGGTTGCGAAAGTGTCCTGCGAGCGTGGCTCCATGGTAGAACTTTTGACGTTCGTGTGCACGGACCTAGTTCGAGGCCCGTACTGACCTTTTTTAATTTAATTTTTTTTCTCCTTTTTTTTAAACTTAAAATTGCCTATAATGCCCTTTTCTTACTTTGTAATACAATTTAATATTAAAACATTTGTGAAAAAAATTATGATTTGATCATTAGAATGTTTAATATTATTGTCCTTTACACAAATGAGCTGGCTCTAAGAGCCCTTTGATTAATTGCTTTAATCCACAGTGCTCAACTTAGCTTTTTAACTTACCTGTCCTTGGACTCGAACTTCTGATCTATCTATATGATTAAAAAAAACAGTTCTTCGTTGACTGATCCAAATATCTAGCACTCTGCTTTAAGCGGAAAATGTCATCCATTTTATGTTTATTCTAGCAATGACATCCTTTATTGGTTTATATCTCTAGTCCCCCTGGCTCCAGTCTGAAGGATATTATGGAACAGGAAGAACATTCAACGGATCATCGTATTACCCCAGGGTCTTCTAAGGTAAATTAGCTATCACACGACCCTGTTGTTTTGCACCTGTTTGATATACAACTTTTAAAACAAAGGCATTTTTTAGCCAGCCATCAAAAAAACTCCGTTGTAAAACTTAAGCTTGAAATCAGTATTCAAGTCTACTCGCAATCGCAAATTTAACAGATCTGTGAGACCCTTGCTGATTGAATAAAGCGTTTCACCCACATGTAAAACTGGTTTCGCCATTCTGATTGGTTGAAAACAGTTTTACCTACCAAAAAATATCACTATTTACTATATGGATAATGCTGTTATACTAAAAACTAAAACATTTGTATTTTGCATATTTTTAGTAGTGAAAGTATAAAAAAGTTACCGTATTTATTCAAATTAGCGCACTGGGCTGGGTTGTTCAAAAGCCGGTTAATTTTAACCCTGGGTTAAACAATAATTCAAGGTGCAATTTCTTCTTTAAGAAAAAGTGAACGATCCTTTAAGAACACTGTTTGTTTTTTTAAAGAATAAAAATTGTTAATCCCAAAATTACAGCTCAAATCCGGCCCTGTAAGATTAGAAACAAGAACATGGGTTAAATATTTAACTCTGGGTTAGTGCTAATAGGCTTTTGAACAACTGGGCCCTGAGCGCTAATTAAATTTTTTGCCTTTTTGAGTGGGCACTTATTCGAGGTGAGCGCTAGTTCGAGGCTGGGCGCTAATTAACTTTTCACGATTTTCAGCAAGTAGGAACTTTATTTTGCCTGAACATAACAATGAAAAGGGCTTAACGATTTTTACACTTCACTCAGGATAATCAATTTCACTCTCATTGTGTGCCCTCGATGTGCCCACATGGGTATTGCAATTGAAAGATTGAGGATCCCAGCGTTCTAAAAGGCTGTCGGACGGTATTATGCATTGTAAGCCACTGAGGAAATGAAATAATCAACACATCTCTTGTGCACTTCACTATGAGTGTCGAATTTTTTTATTTTTTCTTTTTATTAGCTTTTTTGGGTGGAAGGGGCTGGGCGCTAATTAACTTTTTTCACTTTTTGGGTGGGCGCTTATTCAAGGTGGGCGCTAAATCGAATAAGTACGCTATGTACCAAAGATTCCGGTTGTACGCGCGCATCCTAAAAAGGAAACTCCAACAGTTTCTTATTGCTTGCTTCTGCACAACTCCTCGCTGAGTTTGGGGCTTCAAACAATGACTTGGTAAAATTAGGGTTTATATATGTCTACATTGACTTAATGTCTACACCCAACAGGAATTTCTTTAGTTTTAACTGTATTTTTTTAATTTGACTTTTATAGCACAAGACCACAGTAATTTCAGCAGCAAGGTGAGGCTTTCCACCGATCATTACTCATCTATGCTATTTAACCCAAAAATAGACACTGGAGCATTTCTGCCAATTGATTACCATATTTTTATCGTGGAGAGTTTTATGCAGGTCCGGCGGAACATGGGGGGCTGGGGGGCTGGCCACCCCCCCACTTTTTTGCAGAGCAACGAAAACGAAAATCGTGAATTATTTGTATCTCTTAAAAAAAGCGCTCAATCAGCCCAGCCCCCCACTCAAAATTTCGTTCCGCGGTGTGTTGGAAATGCTACTGTTATTAACAAAAGCATGTCTTTCTCGTTGTTGACATGGAGCTCTGGACCTAAAAATTAACGATAAGTTTCAAAGACGTTTTTGTAGCATTTACTTAGTGTGTTACACTCATAGTCATAGCAATGTATGTTTTGTTATTTAAAACGATATTGTACTTATTTTTTTGTTTAATTAAATTTATTTGCATAATATATTTTCAAAATGATGGATGTTTCCGTTCAGTTTTATTGATTTTGCAATAAAGCACCATATCAAACTGCTAACCAGAGATAAAACAGTTAAGCAAACCGCTAACTAGAATTTTTATTTTGGAATTATTCAGAGTTAAAGAAATCTAAGTTATTTGATCGGAATTCTTGCCATGCACCACGGGCTGGCCAGGGACTTCAAATTACTGAATGGCCGGCAGTCGAACTTTTTTCAATTAATTTTTGAAATCTACGAATATTAATCAATTGAAAGTCCCCTATATTTATTAAGAATCACCAAGCGCTTGCATTGACGACAGTACCACAATATGGTTTAATTCATTTCAACGAGATTTCAGTTAATTTTTGTTTACTAAGAAAGGAAACGAAAGTACACTTTTTGATTTCAAAACCAGTAGGAACAAAAAAAATATTTGACTAAGATATTCCTTTTTTGCCTGAATACTAGCTAGCTCATTCTGACGAAGGCTTCAATTAGAAATCAATAAAATTAACCTTGTAAATGCACATTTTTAAAATTCTTAGCTTCATTTTTTCTAACTCAAAGTGCCGCCGAACAAGCCAGAACAGCTATTCTGTGTTGAGAGAGAGAGAGAGAGAGAGAGAGAGAGAGAGAGAGAGAGAGAGAGAGAGAGAGAGAGAGAGAGAGAGAGAGAGAGAAAACCATTGAATTAAAACCATATTTGATATTGTAGTCAGTAGAAGCGCTTGATGATTCTTTTAAGAATACTACTTCAAATAATTCTAGAAAATCTATTAATCAATTGTAAATATCTATTAATCAATTGAAAATTGAAAGTCTTCTATATAGAAGACTTTCAATTTACAACTGATTAACATAAGATTTCTAGAATTATTTGAAAAAAGTTTGGCTGCCGACCATTTAATAACTTGAAGACCCTGGCCTGCTGCCGGCCATTTAGACACAGCGTACATTAAAAAATAATGAAAAATTAAGAACTGTACTTAAATCCTCGTCATTCATCCTTTCCAGTAACAGAGCTTGTGACTTGTGTAACGCTTGAGGTATTCCCTAATTTTAAATAGCCAGTTTGGATTGTTTTTACTGTTACAAATACACAAGTATTTTTTCGAAATCTTCAGTTCTGGGAAATTATAATATATTAATAAGCACTTTGCTCTTGATTTTGCCATCCATTACATAAAACTATGATAATTTTATCATGAACAGTTTGCATTTTTAGACTCGGGCTTTCCACAGTCACAGAAAAAAATTGTTAATGACTGACAGTCCTTACGGTCATGATTTTAGTATATATATGTAAATAATTAATTACTTTGCAACTAGCATTAGACATCGATCATAAAATTATGTTAGATTCAAGAGAACATTTATTATGTAACTTAACTATGGCAGCACTCAATAATTATCAATTACGCTACTTTAATTATTGTAATCATTCTTCTGAAGATGGCATAAGCTATTCCGAAACATGTCAAGATTAAAAAAATTTATTCGTATATGTGAAAGTTATTTTATCAATTGTGCTACTATGATGTTACGCTAGTTTTAATATGAAAACTCAGAGAAATGTAACAAAACTCAACAAGGTTGGTGCCTCAGCTAACAATCTGCCTGGTATGTTTGGATCAGCTGTAATAACTCGACCGAGTAAATAATATCAAAGTCAGCGAAATTCTCTGTATCTGGAATAGCTCGCTCTTGAAAAGCCTTAAAGTACATTGCATTTCATGCTGTCAATAGCTCAGATCTACCGTGCGGGGCGTTCATTGCGAAAGATCACACGAGTTTGCACATATAACAGAGGTAGAAGACTTATAAAAGCACATTGTCTTCCTCTAGGTAAGTCGCTAAAACAACCATCGCCTTCATAACTACTTCCACTAATAAATACTGAACGTACCGGTTTATTTGTATAATCGTTTTAAATTTTACTCGCAATTCTGTTCTGTACTGAAAATCTTCTTCTTAAGCAAAAAACTTTATCTAAGCTTGTTGTAGTCGAGCATGATGTTTTTAGCCGAGTGTTTGTAGCCTTTTTTAAGGAATTCCCGAAAGTTCAACCTTCTTACATTTTGGGCATGCGCAATTGCACCCTAAAAATGTCCAAGGCCGCTTGCTATGCTCGAAATAATATAAGGGCAATGTCTGCTGACTTTCGTTAGTATCTTAAAAGTGAATTTCGACTGCTCAGCTAGATACCCTTATCGCAATGAACCAAAATGTTTTTTTTTATAAAAATATTTTCTTGTAAGATAGTAACTTTATCAAAAGCTTTCACTAATTCAACCTATTTTTTTCTTATTTTTTTCCCGGCTGCAACTTCATTTTCACCCTCGATCAGTTTTTTGATAGCAACTGTATTTAGCGTTGAGCATTTATTAAATGTTTGTTCATTTATGGTTAGTCATCAGTTTCTTGTATAAAGCGTTAATTTTTACATTTCATTTTTACTGGTATTTCACTGGAGCCTTAGCGTTGTTATTCGATTAAGCGAAGCTTTCTATTCTGGAAAATAATCAATATGTCAACAATCTTTTGATATTTTAATGCCAATATCTTTTTTTTATCCTTTGCTTTGCATTTACCCAAAAAAAAACCTTTGAGAGAGAAATTATTAATGATTTTAGGGCAAAAGTTTGTTCTTGCAGCGGGTGTACAGAAAACATATCTTATAAATTATGAAATGAACGCTAAATGAAGCTAATGACTGAACGACACTATTTACGATTTTCTTCCTTCCCTGATTCCCCTTACGGCTGCGTTTTCTAAATACAGCAGATTCAGTTATAAGCAGCTGTTGTATATGGCTTTCTCTCATTGCTATTTATATATTTTTTCATGGTGATCACTTCTGCATATGCAAAACAAGTCTTCTTTTGTCTCACTGTCAAGCATTTTAGTTCAAATAACTGGCAGAGACGATTTTCAGAAAAAGGAACGTCTTTATTATCAAGCTTTTCAAAATATTTATCAATATTTTGAGCGGTTTTTAGAAACCGTTTAGAGTGCATGTTTGAAACATGTTTGCCGAACCAAAAGTAAAAAGAGCCGCCGCTTCATTCGCTAGTGTAAACATCTTTTGAGCTTTTCCAATTAGCCTTACTGTATTTCGATTTCAAAAAACAAAAAATGTTTTTCTATCGTATGGTGCCAAGGGCTTTATAGCGGTAATTAAAGCGCTCGAATGTGGCGTACCATATATTCGCGCGCGCTCTCTTTTTCCCGCTTTTTGATTTCTGATTCTTTTCGTTAGTTTTCATAAAAATGGTTTCTTCTGGACTTTTCAATGACGTTTTGGCTCGGACTTAGTAAGGTTTTCAAAATAATGGCAACATTCGGAAACATAATCAGTTGCTAAAAGGTGCAAAAAAAAGCGAAGACAGCCAGTGACAGGTTTCCGCTAAGGATTTTGACAGTTTTTGATTTATCCGTATAACTGAAAAAAGTTTGAGCTTTCACTATAATGAAAGGTATTACATTATGAGGATACCTTTGCGGCCATTTAGCTTTCTAGCTTATCTTTCTTGGTTTATCAAATGTTTTATGCTCTTACTTGTTTCTATCTTTTCTGGGATTACGTCTTTTAGTCTTGCAGATATCAATTTTAATTTTAACTTTCTAGCTTTTAATATTTAGCTCTTAGAATTTAGAATTTAGCTTTTAGCACTTTAGCTTTTAGAACTTAACTTTTAGATTTTAAAAGCTTGCATTTAGCTTTTAGTATTTAAAATTTAGCTTTCAGATTTAGCATTAAATTTTAGAATATAGCTTTTAGAATTTAGATTTTTCATTTAGCTTTTAGCATTTAGGTTTTGATATTTACAATTTAGCTTGCAGTTCCCGTCATTTTCCCAAACATTGATTACAAGTTGTGCCGGAATTTTCTTTTAAAACCTTTAGGTGCAGTCCCACAAGATGGCTAATCCAAAAAACTACCGATTATTTATTATTGTAACCGGTCGTTATTTGGAACTGCTAAACTCTTTCCACTGAACGTCAGCTTAAAGAGCGCCATCTATCACAGACACAGATTGGATGTTAAATGGATTTTCGCGCCAGTTTAGTAATGTGGACGTCACGTCGCGCCAAAGTAAAATAAAAGACATATGCAAACCGGATGCGAGACGGGTGGCTAAATGCTAAAAGCTAAATGCTAAATTCTTCATGCCAAAATCTAAAATTGAAATTCTAAATTCTAAAAGCTAGATATTAAAACCTATAGAAAGTTAAAAATTTAAATCTGCCAAAAGCCAAACTTCTATATATAGATAATAAGTATAAGATAGAAAGCAATGATAGGATAGGAATGATAGGAAGCTGCGCATAAAACATTTTGGATAAACCACGAAAGCTAAGCAAGTAAGCTTAATGGCCGCATGCAAAGGTACCCTCATAATACATTACACTGTCGCTTAATGATAGGATTACATTTTCTTGTGTTGAATCATCCTTCTTCTCCGCTAACCTGTTGCGCTTGCTGGTTTTCAACACTCAGACATATTAAATTCATATCTTCGCAGTGAGTCCTGACAATGTACAATATCCTCTATATATTGCTATCATTTCGTCAGTGGGCTAACTCTTGAACTTTCGTTATTCTTACTAAATTTCACGACTACTAATGTTTTAGATTTGCGAAACTTACTGAGATGCACGAAAAAAAGGTCGGAAAATTAAAGATCGTAAAATTTAAACACTATAGGTTTTATCCAATGTATTAAAATGATCTTAGTTAGTTCATATTCATAATGATGATGAGAATTAAATTAAAAATGCTGCAACCTTAATTTTGTTTGACACTTGCAAAGAAGCGACCAAACTCTCTTTTATAATTAGGAGAGTCATAAATTCTCCTTGCATTCGGAATGTAAACTGAGCGTCTAGTTTGGTAATCAAAACACTTACAAAAACTCAAAGTTAGCTTTGCACTTTTGCGTTATGAGAAAAAAATGTTCCTTTAAGTTTGACAGTATGAGCCTCGCTAAAACAAACCTCGTATTTGGGTGCGCGGAACACAAATTTTTTCATCGTATGCATGCCTAAAACTTTTTCACGCGAGACTAGCAAACGAGTGATGTTTATACGAGGAGAGAACATTTGATCTTCAAAGAGCCCGTACAAAACCTTGTTTTTAATTATCGAATACTCGTAAAAAATTGTCACTTACAAAAAAATATCGAAATAAAAAGAACATGTCTTTCATATGTGAAGATAACATTTTTTTTTTGCAGACTGAAGAGAAATACAAGTTCAGTTTTTACCTATACGATTGTCTAGTTGGCTAATTTTAGTTTACCAATGTTTTTTCTTTCTATTTTCTGTTTTCGTATGCAGCAACATGAGTCCACCAATTAAGTTTTTTGTCTTGCAGTTAAAAAATTAATCAAATGAAGCTGTTTTGAAATTACTAGTATTATTTTGACTATAGTATAGAGTGCCTGCCTTATGTTTTTAAAACTGAAGTAATTGTTTTTACCGTTAAATAAATAATTATATTATTACTTGGCATGCCTACAGCCAATTACTATAATTAAGTTTCGAGTTTTTGAAAATCGGGTTTTTATCGGATTAATGTTTGTTTTAACATCTAAAATAGTGTTTATATTTCTTTCCTAACCAATTTAAAAAGGCGATTATAATGGATTCATTGGGTTATTCTTAGTGTTAGACATAACAAGGCATATATTCACGTATTCTTTCTTGCATTTTCTCCATTCTATGCTTAACAGCAAGTCTTCTATCAGTTCCTCCTGCAGATATTGACTAATAGTGATATTACTTATTGCAGTCATGTTCATAGCGGTTAGCGTAAATCAATTCCAGTGAAACGTTAGAAGTGAAAACCTTGCCAGAATTAGTAACCACAACTTTAAACGGCCATTTGTCTTGCGGTGTGTATTGTTGGTTTTTCCTTGTTTCAGTGCCTAGTATTTCCAGTCCAAAGTAAAATTTTTGTAAAAAGAGAAACTGCTCACAGTAGAATTTTATCATTCATATGCTCGAGTATTCCTTTTGCTGTTTTGTGAATCCTTCAATCAGTTCTAAGTTGATAAATGTTCCGTAAATAGTTACTTTGCGTTAATTTTTCCATAGAAAAATGGTTGACGTAATTTTTCATAAATGGAATGCTGAATCGGTGCTTGTACCGAGAAACGGTTTTATAAATTTACAAGTTTTACAATGTAATGAGAAGAATTTTCGAACTGACGTTTCGGAGTACAGTCCTTCGTCGGAGTGGATGACGAAGGATCCGAGGAAGGACTGCAGGACGTAATTTTTCCACAACTTAATCTATAAATAGTGCATGATGTCAGCTTTGACTTTGCGGGATTTCTTTATGTACTTGATTTTACAACCTAACATTTTTAAGAAAATATGTATAAGAGAGAAATTATGACGAGTATTGCGATCTAAAGATTTTTGTAAGGCCTGTTATTCAGTATACCTGAATAATGTCTCAAAACGAACACGTCAGCTATTCGCGATTAAATTAGCCGTCTTTCAGCCTAGTACAGTAAGGTTTATTTATGACAAAACCCGTCTGCTGCCACTGGTTCAAATCTATAAAAATGAAACTTGTTTTCTGTGAAAACTTTTAAGATAGGACTACTACTTCTACTACTACTGCTACTACTACTACTACTACTACTGCTGCTACTACTACTACTACTACTACTACTACTACTACTACTACTACTACTACTACTACTACTACT
>JAOBBB020060621.1:0-14259 GCA_025331005.2 Zoanthus gigantus
TTGGCTTAGGCGAGAAAGAAAGTCACACAAATCAGTTCAAATCTCGGCAGAGCCGGGGATCGAACTGGGGACCTTGTTGTCGCAAGGCAGAGATCTTACCAACTGCGCCAACCACGCCCGCCCATTTACAACTTATAAACTATGTAGATAATTACTCGGTTCTTATTATGTAAATTTTTATGTAATCTCCCTTTTTGTCTAATACAGTATAAAGCAGTATAGCTGTAATAGTATAGCAGTTAGTAACAGCATAGTTTCATAGTATTTATATTCTAATTTTTTAAACATGTAATTAGTCAACTAGGGTTGTCAATTAGTGTTGCTATTTAGTGGTTGGTTATTATAACTGCTATTTTAGTTTGACACATAAAGTTTACAATATTAAACTTGGTGTTCACATATCGAGAAAATCCCTGACGAACGAAAAAAAAATCATAAATTACCTCCGGCTTATATCTACTTTACAGTCAAAATCCTTTATCTTCCTTTGTTTTTTACTCATCTGGGCTGGGTTGTTCAAAGGTTGGTTAAATTTATCCCTGGGTTAAGCAAAAATTACAACAGCAATTTTTTCTCCAAGGAAAGGATTAAGGTTTTTATAAAATACTGCTCGAGCGGGTGTGGTTGGCGCAGTTGGTAAAATCTCTGTGCAACCTTCTTTTCCACCTAAGCCAACTCAGCTGTTTATCCTTCCGGGGTAGGTAAATGAGTACCAGCGTCTGCTGGGAGCTAAGCTGCGATGAATTAGTGTCCCGTACGGGGGGAGTCAAAGACTCTCGTCCGCTTAACACTACATAAACCGGAGATAAGCGCGGGCTCAATGGGTCACTAGGCTCGTAAAGGATTTAGCTTTAAAATACTGCTCAGACTTTCCTAGGAAAAAAACTTGTTAATCCTTAATTTACAGATCAATCTCCGTACGGTTGGAGAGAAAACCACTGGCTCAAAATTTAACCCAGGTTTGGCTCTAATAGGCTTCTAAACAACTGGAGCCTATGCTTTTCTTTTTTACCAACATTAAAAGGACACCTTCTAACTTTCAATCAACTTGACTGAGTTGTAATTAATTTATTTCTTCTCCTCTTGGCATATTTTTTTAAATCAGCCAAAACAAAGTTTTGCCGATTGTTAGATTTTTTGGGAGAAAGCACTAAATTTGGCACAAAAGCTCAGAAGAACATATACGAATCACTTCTACTTAATCCCACGCGAATTTCTAATCATCGATAAGTTACTGGGGTTTGATTTTTGCCAATTACACATTAAAAATAATTTACAAAAATCATTTTGAATGTTTCAGAAACATTAACAAGTTTATCCAAGGAAAAAGAAACAGATATTTGAATGTTAGAACTTATTTTGGCGTCAAACGTTGATTGTGTACTAGCTATTGTGTATTGACCACGCCATACCCACCTACTGTACCTTTGTGAAGGGTCTGTCGGTTAGTTAAGAAATAAGTAAAAAAAAAAAACTGGCTATTTAGTCTTTTGCGTGTATAATATTTACGATACTTAGCTTTTTTAACGTATCAGATGCTTTTCTTTATCGTAAATTTATTGCTTTGTAGCGTAAATGTTCAGTTGAACATAAAACAACTGGTTCGCAAACGTGACCACTATCACAGAGTTACAAGATTAATGCTCGATGATATTAATGTATTCTCTTGTACATGTTGCGTACATAAATTTGGATTACTTGGGCCATAAAATAATTATAATCAACTTATATAAACATAGTATTTACATACGTTAAATTTAACTAATTTTTTTTTTTTTTTTTTGCAGACTTAAAAAATTTTGGGTCGGTCGGACGACTGTAAACACAAAATTAAGTGAGGTTGGCCTAAAGGACCACAATATACCTGTGCTTGAGCGAGTCTGATAACTCGGACTCCCCTTGAGAGTATTTTTCCTAGTAAATGCTCTCTGATTGTCACTCTTGTCAAGTCAACTTGTCTCCAAAGACTTTCATCATACCTTGATTAATAACCGAAAGCTTTGTTAGCAGAAGCAGAGCAAGAACTAAAATGGCAGTGCCAACAATAATTAATACGTAAAATTTGCGACAGTGAAAAAACAGTAGACTGTTGTCCATGGCTGCTAACATTCAGGCTCGTTTTTATTAACAGCATCTAGATTTAAGCGATACAGTTTTGTCCGATACAACGTAGCCTTAGTGCCTAAGTTAACTACAAACATGCATGTGTTATAGATCTATACTTGATTTTTACCTCATGGATGACGTCAGTCGATAAAGTTTAGCAGTGAGGTTACAATTCACTCACTCACTCGGCTGTAAACTTTTAATCGGGTGATTGATGTATACATTAAACTATAAGTTTACAAGGAAAAAGTTTTAATTTATTGTGTCTTTCCAGCCAGGCTCGAACTCTCGTCTCGACCATTTGCCTCCCAAGTTGATATTCTAAAGCCGATTCTCTAAGCACTAGGCTATGCTACAATTAATAGAGAGGGAGGGCTTAATAAATTTCTGGCTTCATTTGAGAGGGAGGTTGTTTTATTAGAGACCAGTAATCACTAGAATGCAACTACATATGGCTGCTAACACTCAGGCCCACTTATATTTAAGGGATAAACCCCACTACAATCATGGCCACAGTGTTTATATTTGTGGCTTTAAGTTAGCTACTACAGTTCAGTAGAACATAAGTACTAATCTATCTAAGATATATAATTTTTATACCTGCCACATGCATGATTCTTTTTCTTCTTGACACTTTTTTTAAAATTTAATATAACAGTAATTATGGTTTATATTCATTTAAGAAAACGTGTTCTCCGTGCCTTCATAGCCTGGTGAAAACCGAGGCGAACGTTTGGAAGAATTCCAGAGCAGATCACGCGTTGGTAGCGTGCTTTACCCTTTAAACTACCATAGCGTGCTAGCAATTAGGCTCACAATTTTTTATTGTAGTTTAAATGGATAAAGCCATGGGTATTTACCTCGGGTGAGCATTGTACTTTTCTCACTGGCCCTTGGAGTCATATTACTTTGTCCTCGTGCATTCAGCAGTTTCCTGTTTATTACAAGCCTATCTCTTCTGATGTTTGCACCACCCGGGGATTTATTTCATTCTTCAATAAAGAATTTTTATGCCCAAACGTGTCTCTTACCTTTATTTGTTGCCAGCAATGCAGGACTAGGGATAAATAATTTTGAGTTTTGAGCGACAGATCAAATTCATGAAATCAAAACAGTAAAACAGTCAGACAGACTTTGAAAGCCTAAAGTAGTATTCATCATCATATATGGTTTTACATCCATTTTACATGCTGGAATGCATTAGACATTGGACGGAGTATTAGTTTTGATAAATCAGGTGGAGCTTTAAGAAATAAAAATAAATTAATAATGAAATGAAATTTAAGAATTTTAAAAGCACATTTAATATATTTTCCTTTTAGGCTCATGATCAATAATATTATAAACTTAAAACATTTTGACAGCTGATAGCCAATCAGCTGCCTCATAAGTTAGCCACTTTTTACATCAAAAGTCAGTTCACTTAAAGATTGGAGGGGGTCTGGATAGTTGAGTGGCTCATACCCAAACCTCCCATTTATGTGACCCAGGGCTAAACCTTCGGGCTAAACATTCCATGTAAGCTAAGAATTTGAGGGTAGTCTTGACATGTTTGTTTCTATGAACATTCTCAATAAATTAATGTTATCTAGATAAAATATCACATTCTATAGTTGAGGTTAACCAGCTGTTGAACAACCCTGCCAAGTACTTACACAAGTCTCTGCCAATGTTTGCAAACTCTGGCACAAACAGCAAGCTGTTTTCTTGCTAAAAACTTGAAAATTCCAAGAACTATCTCATCTGATAAAATGCTAAATGGACCTGTCAAATAAAGTTTACATCAATGATATTAACTTATTAGTGAAAGAGAAATGTAAAGGTACACCTAGAAAGACATTAGGGGCCTTAAGCAATGAGGATGGCGACGCCAACGACTATGGTAAAGAACAATAGTAAATATAATAACTGCATGTTGGAATGCATCAAGCTGAGCACCTGCACGTAGCTGTAGTTACAATTAGAACATAAAAAGACCTTTTTTAGAGTTGTCGAGACTACAAGGTCAACAAAAATTTCTCAGTATTTGTTAAGCTTCATAGAGAAACATTTAATCATTTTTCTATTCACAAAGTTTAAGGCAAATAAACAAACCCCAAATGACCCACAGAAAGAAGTAAAGGGTGAACCAGAAATGTGAGTTTTCTGAGCAGTTTTTGTTAACGTTCCCGTACTCTTTGCTTAAGGTCCCTATAGTTGCAGATGTACATAGAGCAGAATATGAGTATAAATATTTTAGTTAGAGATGAAAATTAAGTTTATAACATACTATAATTATATTATATACATACATATTACAGAACCCCATAAGGAAGACTTAGATAGCAAATGGGTGTCTATGAGCAGCTAAGGACTCCAAATTACTCTGTTCTAAGAAAATGTTTTCATGCATTTCTATATAATCTCATCTAACAAACCTGGATTCCCTTTAAAAATACCCATAGCAACACAACTTTCTAGAAAAAAGATATAATTATCTCATACATGTATCATACAAAAAACTTGTTCTTTTAGGATTTAATTATTTGTGCTGAAAATTTTCAGTTATGAGACATACAGTATGTGAGATTTTCCTTAAAAAATTACCTTTGATTTAAAGATTTTGCCAGGCACTAAATACAACACTCATAAATTGATTACAAGTTAATAAATATCCTGTATATACCCTATGGTGCTATTAATGGGTTGTCCCATCTCTCCCCACTTTAGAACTTTACCTGCTTGACCGGTTGTAAAAACAGCTTCAGAAAGTTTCATCTTTTTTTGTTTCTTTGTATTATGTGTGCATCTGGAACAAGAATCTGATTCATTACCAGCCATAGCCATGACAGCAGGTGAGCCAGTTTTACTGCAACAGTTTAATGGCTGAAACTTATGTGTTTGCTGTTGAAGGAAAATTTGATTTTAAGCCATGAAAATGATTTCTGTCCACAAATTTCGGTCTACAACCACTTCCATCACCATTTCACCCCCACGATACTCATTCATTGCTTGTGCATGCACGTGCATGAATGAGCTAAAAAGCATAAATTTGGTACGCCCTGAATAAAATGATCATTGTGAGGAGAAAGTAAAGTAACATGGTTTTTAATTATAAGTTCTGAAGTAGATGGTGAAAGTACTGGAGTAGATGAAGATAGACTGATTTTTCTTTTTTTTTTTTTTTTGCAAGATCTGAATAATTCAAAGTTCTGCTGAAAATTTCTATTAAGTAGTTTGGAAAATTTTGCTAGCTGCTACCTCTTATCAAAAACCTTGGTACTGAACTACCATTTAATTCATTAGCCTGTTGCTTTGATAAAGGGCTAATGAGTTGCACAAATTCTGCATTAAACCTTTTTTTTTTAAACCAAATAATATTGCATCAACTGATACATGTAATAAGTTCTGCTAAGAAAACTGATTCCTTCCTCTTTCTTATAATTATATTGTTCTGAGAGATATGAAATTATAATAAACTGTCCTCAAAGCTTAAAAAAAGGCAATGCTAAAAAAAGAAGACTGGTAAAAAATTCTATTATGTAGATATAATCAAAACTACAGTAAAATTGGTTCCCAATTTAGTAAAATTGGTTCCCAATTATTTTTAAGAGGGAGGGTAGAAAACTTTAAAAAAATGTTTCACAATTCATTAGTTTTTTGTATAAAATTTTATTACCTATGTTTAAATAGGTATATTCAGTAAAATGTTCCTAAAATAAAATCTTGCAAAATATACATGTATCATGGGATATGAAATTTAATGAATGAAATCATTTTAAAAGTAGAATTTTGTGAAATGCTAACACTTTGGGCTAAGTCGAGTTCTAGATTTTACGAAATTTGTTTAGAATTTGTTTAGCTTGCTTTTTATTTTAATTCATTTCAAATGAATGCATGCTTGATACAATAAACCAGTAAACTGTACATGTAATATAGTAATATACACATAGTAATAGAGTAATATAGTAATATACACATAGTAATAGAGTAATATAGTAATATATACATAGTAATATTAACTGTAATAGAGTAGGTTATAACGCTAATTTGAAAGACAATTTGAAAACAATTAAAATGAATATAAAAAAAAATCAAATGTGTTTATTTCTCAACTAAAACCTGAAAGTATGCAGTAAAATTATTTCTAGTACACATTTTCTTAATTCATTCCCCATCGAACAACCATAGGAGCTTTTTAAAACCAAGAACGACAGATCAGACAATGAAAGAATTAAAATTATCTCGGAATAATGAATATGAATTTAATTTTTTGATTCAAATGTGAATAAACATGAGAAAAGCACTCTTAACAATAAATAGATAAACATGACAGTTTTTACATTTCTAATAATATATTTGATCGTGCAATTTAATTACCAACAGTAACACTCCGAAACTTCCTCAATTTCTACATTACATTAACTGCACCAGATCTCTTCATTTTACTGGTCTACCGGGTATAACTAACACCAATAATAATAAAATACAAAACTAAATCCCCGTGAAAATACCTTTGAATTTAATCTGTTTTTCTTGAATATTTTCATTTGCTCTTGACTCGAGTTTCGCATTTCTTCGTCGGGCCATTTTAATTCCTCTACATCCAATTCTTCATACATGAGTTCTGTCGATTCCTGATCAACGTTCCATGTCACAATTGTTTCTTGAGAGTTATCCTCGCTATCAATGGTTAGTTTTTCTTTTTTATTTTTTCTCCCCACTAAGTTTTTTACTTGTAACCTTGTGCGGGATAATCTTTCTCTTTCCGCCATTTCTAAAGTTCCCGCGGTTGGCTTATGGCAGTCTGCGTTCCAACCAACAACAACTACATCAAAAACATGAGAACGAGGCGTCCGTTCCAGGGCGTTCGCTTTCTGCCCCTTCACAGGCATCCCAGGCTGATAGTTATCGTGTAGAAACAACGCGTGTGAGATAGGGTAATGTTATAAATTAATTTTCAACGATGTTACGTTGCACTGCTCAGAATTTATGAATCTGATCAATTTTTATTTGACATTTGTTCTTTATATGATGTCTAAAGAGTATCATATAAACTCTTGTTACTTGGCCATCGAAGTTTTATCAAAAATACTCCAATACAAACAGCAGTAATCACGGCTGTTTCAAACTGCTTGAAAGGGAAACTTAGTTTGCGCATGTCAAGTTGGCGATTTGAGACAAGTGCCGCTGATCACGCTTACTGCCGTTTCGCTAATAGGGCTGCCACTAAGGGCCCACGAATAGACTACAAAACAAAAAGTATATGCGTTCTAAGCCCCACATTACATATTTTCTGCGCATTTGGTTAAAAATTAATGATTAAAGTTGAAGTTAAAACCTGGAGTAGGTAGTTTTGTAATATGGCGAACAATCTTTGCAGTCTTCGCGTATGTTTTGGAGCTGTGTGCAGTGGTCAATAATATATTGTAAATTGTAAAACAAATTTTTTACCGTATATTTCTAAGGTGTCAAAGTTTTCTGGAGGAAACGAGGATATTTTACATGTTCTTGAACCTTAGAGGTTTGTAAATAACGATCTTGTCATGTGCTCCACTATTGTTAACTGCAAAAAATTCGCTCTGTTGGATGATGCTTCTGTGATTGATGTACGCCATGTTTACAAGCATACTTCAAAGAGAAAGCTCGCAAATATAAATTTTACGTGTTTTTAAAGCTTCTTACATGTTAAAACGCGAAAAAAGGTTATGTGTGCGTAAATGATGTAAACAACAAGGAATTCTAAATGCAATAAAAAGCTGTAATCGAAGCCTATCGATTGGTGTTTGCGCAACTGAATTTCCGCGGACTTGAGCAGCTGCTCTACATACTTTCACGTTTGTTTGTTTTAAAAAATTGAAATTGCTCAATATTCTAAGTTGTATTTGAAAAACAATTTTAAATGTTTTAGTGTACAACTGCAAGTAAATGACTGCTGTGAAAGGCCAAGTATTAAAAGTATTTTAAATTAAAACTAAAAGTGAGCGAAAATAAATAAAACCCTGAAGAACTCAACGCTTTCAGTTTTGTCTGTGTGAGCAAATGTAACTATAATTATCTACCTTTATTTCTCAATTCCCCGGAAACATGACGTTAAAAAATTACACAATCCCGTAATAAGACATTATAAACCCCCAAACACATTTCTTAGTTCGAAATCGCTTCATTCACGACTCTCTCCTTCGCTCCTTGGTGTGTAATCGTGCAAAATTCCTAAATTTTTCTAAGATGGCATCTTCAAACATGGGACTCAAAACCCACACGTCCATTTTGGAATCACTTTGTAGGATATGTGGATGCCGATTAAAAAAAGTAAGCAAAAGGGAAATCTGTTACCCTTGTTTTCAGCATGTAAGTTTGTTAATGCAAGGCTTTAACATCAATACTCTTGAAGACGATACCCTCAGTTCACCCTCAAAGTTCTGCCAAAAATGCTATAATGCAGCTTTGAGAGAATCGTATCCGGTTCGAGTCACAATATCTACATGGCCTGCTCAAAAGAGGACAGGGGATTGTCCCGTGTGCAGCCTCTACATTGAGCAAAAAAAGGGAGGTAGGCCAAAAAAAGCAAAAATGGGACGTCCCAAGGTTGATGACAATAAAAACAGCTTAAAATTAATCGATTTAGTTGTTGGTGGAATGGAAAACCAAATCAGCTTTGAGCCTAACCTTGATTTACTGTCTGATATGGTGGCTAAATCTAATATGAAAAGTTTTAGAGGCGACCAATTTCTTGACCCTCTTCTACTCTGTCATGAGGCCAAGCCGGAGTATCTGTGCCCAATATGTAGGGAGATTCTTGATCAGCCAGTTAAAAAAAAATGCAAACCCGATGGCCATGTTTTGTGCAGCCTGCACAATAGGATAGGAATTGTCCTGTTTGTATGACAAGCATTGAGGGCTCCTGTAATTCATGTCTTACTGGGTGAGCTAAAACTCAAGTGCCCTACCAGCATGTGCAATGAAATAGTAAAAGTGAGCAAATACCAAAGCCATGACTGTACAACTTGTTTGAACCCTAACTCTGATCCTAAGGTCAATGGCGTTAAGTCAATAACCCCCCTTCCTTTTTCATCTGAGAACAAGCCTGAATCATCTGAAGCGACTCAACAGTCAGCACAAGGCATCACAGTTAAAGAACTCCTGTCCATACCTCATGGAACAATTACAAAAGAAATGGAAGAAGTGGGTACATTCATTTTAAAGTCTCTGATGTCAAAATCTCCAGATGGCCAGACAGCTCTGTTCAAAACAGGTGGTCAGGTAAGTTGTATTTTAAAAACAATTTTTGAATGATTAAGTGTACAACTACAAGCGGCTGCTGTGAAAGGCAATTAGTATTAAAAGTATTTTATATTTAAAAGTGAGCGAAAATAAATAAAACCCTGAAGAACTATGTATAATTATGTACTAGGTATATTTGTTAAGTGAAAAGTATGGGCTCAATTACATGTAAGTTGGGAGAATTTAACAATACAGCTGGGACTGAATGGGTTAATAATGTTCTAACTTTTTAGTTCAAGTGTGCATAGTGTTATTTTTAACATTTAGGCTTAAATAAACAATTTTTACAGAAATATTTACTACATATTTCTTTTTTCAGCCAATACAGGTAAAAAGATGTCGCCGGCCACGAAAATCTAGCGACCTGCCATCATCAAAAACTGAGAGCTCGATCAAAATTTTTGTCAGAAACCCGGAAAGAAGTCAGTGGAGGGTCTGTTTCCCAACAAAAAGACGAGCTTAAAGCCTTTGACAAGAAGGAAAGGGAGCAACTACTAAAAGATTGTCTTGGTAAGGATTTCAAGATTGACATTCCAATTGGAGATATTTTAGCACTCAAGGCAGATCTTGGTGAAACTTGGTATAGCATTAGAAAGCTAAAAAGGTACTACAACAGGATTTACTAATGAAAAGAACCACGTTTAATGATTGAAATACAAACACATTAATTAATTAAGTAATTGTGACAAAGAACAATACTTTACTTCAACATAGATACTGTATATTAAATATCCTATACAAAAACCATAAGCAACTCTTCTTTCATACTGAACCAGAAAAAAATAATTTAAAATGTGATTGTTTCTACAGGTGGTTCAGACAATGGGGAGTTGCCTGTGAGAGTGAGAAGACCCAGCGCTTACAAGCCAAGAGCTTAACTGACCCGGAAAACGTTGCCAGTGAAATGGTTCCAATGGAATTCCATGATGACTCTGGTTCTGGATATAAAATGATTGAAGCACCTTTTGTTTATGTGAAAGATCTCCAGCGATTCATTCACCTCCACCTTGAGCATAACAAAGAGTTGGTTTGAGCTTGATATATCTCTTTCTTAATGATTAACATTTTTAAAAGTGTTTTTTTTAAATCGGCAGTAGTTCATTGTTTTTATGCATTAAAAGTTATTACAATTTTATTGGTAGGGCTGGTAGACTCACATGGCACAGCAATGCAATACCCAGTGATCAGATTCAAGTTAAAATTGGAGGTGATGCAGGTGGTGGTACCTTTAAGATGGCATTTCAGGTTGCTAACCTTGAAAAACCAACTCAAAGTCAAACACAGTAGTGTTCAACATATTTCTGGCAAAGGATACCTGGTCTAACTTAAAAGACTGGCCTGTCAGTTCATATCAATCAGATAGAAGAACTTAAACTTGGCACCTGGAGGTAAGCATGTATAATAATTCCCTCAAGTTCACTGTGACTCTATAATGCAGTAAATTATTTTAATTACTAATCATAAAAATGAAACTTGCAAAAGATGTTTTCAAGCTATTTTAGTGTTTTGCTAAAATTATACTAATAATAAGTATAACATATAATATAAGAACTTTATGTAAGATAGCCGCCCAGTAAATATACTGTACATATACAATATTTTATATTAAATAGCATGCAAACTTCGTTCACTGGCTGTGCCTCATGCACTATTAAAATTTCTCGTTCATCGTATAGCCAGCTCAGGCATCTATTTGTAAACAAAACACTCATACAAGTCTCTAACCCTAAAAATATATTGTACATGTATTATGTAATTTTAGATAAATATTCATACAATATAAAAACCAATAATTTTACTTCCTTCTCAACAGGGAAAAGAAACAAGTTGTGTTTCTGTTTGGAGACTATGAGTTCTTGTGCAAAATCTATGGTATAGCTGTAGCTTCTGGTAAGATTACTTTTTGAGAATCTTCTACAAAAAATGCAGTAAAAAAATAATATCAATAAACTCATTCACTGTAATTGTATTCACTAGGTACATTTCCTTGTTTATGGTGTCTTATCACTAAAGAAGGCATGCAGTACTCCCGCAAAGACCTTAGACGGGGAAATATGCAGCCAAGAACCTTGCAAAACATCAAGAAAGATTTCCTGGATTTTGTTGATGGTGCAAAATCAAGCCGTCAACATTTCCATAACGTTGCCCATGAAATGCTGTTGGAAATAGGGCTCGAGAATGTATGTAGAATGCTAATATGAAACAGTCAGTAAAAGAAAAAAACTATTTAGCCACATTTTCTTGAGTGTTTTTTAAATATTTAAAATTTTGACAACTAATGATGCATACTAGCAAAAACAGAAACTATAAAATTTCGCCACAATATACTTTCTACTACTAACACTGAACTTAATATTTAATTTATATCAACTAATTTAGTTACAACTTTTTCTCAAGGTTTGTCTTCCTGGACTGCACATTAGTCTTGGTGTGTTTAAGAAAATCTTTGACCATCTTGAGCTGGCTTGTCTAGAGTTGGATAAACAATTACAACTGTGGATGGCTGCATCTAGAGGATAACTTGGGGAGGGTGCCTTTCAGAGCAAAGTCAAGCTTCTACGTGATGCTGTAGCTCATAAAAAGAAAGCTATGGAGCTGCGAGAATCAGCCCGTTCTCTGGAAGAGATGTTGACTTTACTTGGCCTTCATTCAGATGAGGAAAAGATACCCGTCTAACAGAAATACTCAAGGAGCTAAAAAACACAAGAGATAAAGCTTTTAAAAAGACCAACAACAGATTTGAACAATCATCACTATCATTGAATTGAAAGAAGATATATGTATGCCAATGGTAATGTCAGTACTTTTCCATGTTAAGCTTGGCCTTGAAAAAGGAAAGTATATTTTGGAAATTTTAAAATTATTATGACTTGTAAGCAAAAATGTAGCCTTAGTAAAATAGTGAAAAGCAATGGCCAGTTATGTTATGACACAAATAGGGGAAGCGAATAATTTTTGTAAGTAGTGAGTATATTTTTGCAAGCACAAACAGTTGTTGATTTTTTTTTCTGCTATTGAGCACATTTTAACAAGAATCTGAGGAAGGGAGCACCCGTGTAATTTTTGTGAGCAATTCGAACAACAGCAAAATTTTGCAAGCACTTTTAATTTGAATGGGACCATTCAATACCCATACAAATTATTAGTATAATGTAAACCATAAAACAATTGTTTCTTAAATTTCTTTTCTACTACATTTTTGTCAGGACGAGACTGCAAAGGAACTCCTTCAGTCTGCTTCACTAGATCTACAAAATGGTCCAATAACCAGCAGCCTTGATACCATATTGCAGACAATAAAAGTCAGGCGGCAAGCCTATCATGGCAGAGCATTTACAGGGAATCATGTTCACACTTGCCTTAAGGTTAGTAGCAGTTTGACTAAGCAAAGTATTAAAAAATAATTATTTCAAGGTTCAACAAGTAGAGTAGCTGTGCCTTTGCTAATAAAATTCTAAACTAATTTCAGGAGAGCAACATCATCAAACTATGTGATGGCATTGTGAGTGAGGCTCAAAAGTACTGCCAAAGGACTGCAACTGATGCAGAAAAGCTGACTTCAAAATTTAAAGACTTGCTTCTGCTATACTCTAAGTGCCATGTGGTGTGTGACAAAGCAAAGTATATCAATGATAGAGAAATAGACATTCTTGGTATGATCCAATACTGTACTAGCTTAGCTACATTATTTTCAATTATTATACTTAAAAGCTGTTTCTAACGAAGTGCTGTGAGCTGAAACAAATGTGTTTTATGAGTCAGTGAGATTAAAGCATCTGATATAGGGAACTGCTTTTGTTCAGAATTAATTCTGCTTTATATACATGTTCAAAATTTGCAAATATACTCAGCTTTTATGGTCTGGTGGACAACAAAGTTGTCAAATTATTTATTATTGAGCTAAAATTTGATCATATACTGATATAGCATTAATAACTTAACTACAACTTTATAATTTGACGTACATTATTTTCAATGATATATAAAAACATTTTAAAGAATTATAACATGTGTTATGACTATAAAATACATTTCACCCATGAGTGTATATTTTGAAAATATATAATTATATTTTAAGAATATTTATAAACTTATAAAGTTGATAATTTTTATCCACATACTATTTTACAGAAGGAGATATTGATGCTTTTATGAGCAAGATAAGGGCTGACTTTCCAGACCTGTCAATTACCCCCAAACTTCATTTACTTGAAGACCATGTCTGTAGTTTTATTAGAAAGTGGCACATGGGTCTTGGATTTTATGGAGAGCAGGGGATTGAAGGACTGCATAAAGAATTTAACATCAGAGCAAGAGCATTCCAACAAGTTTTGTCCAAAGCAGACTGTCTGAAGCAACTGGTTTCAAACCATCATATTGGAGAATGGAGTAACCCCGAAGCTATCTGGGAACATTCCGTAACCACAGAAAAGACAAAAACTAACAAAGTGATTGATTTTGTAACTGGTTGAAGAACAAAAAAATTATAAATAGCAAATGGAATTTACTCAAGAAAGAAAGTTGTACATAAAACAATTTTTATATATTAAATATTTTTAAATCAAGTGTGTTGCAAATCTGAGTTTCAAATTTACATCGCAGCGTTTATTTACTCTATTACCTATTTCTTTATAGCTCAGGCAACAGAAAGTTAAAGAGGCACCCGTTTCACTGAAAGTATATATTAAATAAGCATTCAAAAATCGTTATTTAACGAAGTTAAAAATGACGTGAAAACTGAGTTGCAAAAACATAAATACCTCAGAACTCTCCCATTCATGCAGCCAATCAGCCCAAAACCATAGCCAGTAAAAAAGCGAGGTAAAATTTCCGTATTGGGGTGTACTATTGTTAAGTCATACGAACTAAACCTTACCCAGACCCTAGCTT